>JAZHYW010009493.1:0-24700 GCA_037355805.1 Ixodes ricinus
CAGGCGCAGACACGTAGGCGACGGTTCCGTACTCGTCGGGACTCGTTTCGCGTAGGCCCCGTCCAGCAGGCGACGTTCCCGGACAGATCATGACTCGTTTCCGCAGCGTTGAAACTCGGAAGAAGGTCGCCGAAGGTTCCATTCTTAACAGCCCCTCCGGGGCCAGGGAAACCTCGAAAGGCCGGTGGTACAATCGCTGGCCTGAAGAGGTGGGCTTGGAGTAGGCCTTGAGAAGACGCTGCAAGCACCCAACAAACTCCCAAACCTCTTACAACGGAGGCATTAGCGGAAACGTCCCACACAACACCACGCCACACTGCAGCCAAACGCTCGGAATTCGCCAGAGACCCGCCAGACTGGATTACGGATTACCATAATTTGCCCAAAACAATGCAAATTGACCCGCTGTCGCCAAAACAAAACTCATTTTTCCAACGAGGTCACAATGAACAAAATACAAAAGACAAAAACTATTCGCAATTTGTGAGGTCTTTTGGGGATTTTAACGAAGTGCCCCCACTTTGATCCTCATTCCCGTGGATGACGAAGACCTCTGAGATCATCCCTACCGTTTTTGGTGAAATCAGAAAAATCTGCTCAACCCATCGGCATTGCCGTTAAATTTGCCTTTCCTGTTTCTTACGCTGAAGTCATAGTGATCGATTTTCACGTGATTTCTAGACGTGAAAATGCGGTCCTTATAGCGCCGATAAACCAATCCGCCTTTTTCATGCCCCGTCACATTGGTCCTAGCAATCTCCTGAGCTGTACCGCGAAACCCTGACACACTAGGGTCGCTCTTCTGCTCGACTGTCAAAGACACTCTGTCTACTCTCAGCAGAGGACCAAAGTTACGTGACGCCGGAGCTACGAGAGATCTTTCACTGATCCTGTCTTCCTCCGCCTTTTTCGCCGGCTCGTTGGGACGGCGTACACTTTCTAGTGCTACGAGGTCAGGCTGTTCTACAACCTGGTCCCTCTCATCCCGTTTCTCTGCCTTCAACTCTGGGAGTGCTCTCTCCCCGTCAGCTGCCTCTGGCTCTGGATCACTCGTTAACAAAGGGGCGAGCTGACGCGATTTGGACCTCGTACACGACTGAACTAGTCCTTCTCCCAGTTGTTGACCCTTTTCGCGGAGCAGGAAATCTGACCGGTTAGAAAACAAATAGGGATACTCCAACGGAACTGTTTGCGAGACAGCCGCCTCTGTCACCAGCTCTCCGAACGGGCCAGTTATCCTTACTGTCGCCATAGGCAGACAGACACTGTGCTTTTCGAGCAGCTGCTTGATCCAAACTACCTTTCCAGTAAAATCGGATGTCGTTACATACGACGGATGAACAACGTCCATCGTCGCTGCACTGTCCCGAAGCACCCTGCACGGCTTTCCGTTTACCTGGAGCTCGTGAAGATAGGGACGAAGGAGCTCCAGGTCCTCGTCACTACCGGTCACGGTCGAGAACACAACCCGCGGTTTCTTACATCTGGCCGCTGTGTGTCCCGGCTCCTGACAGTTGTAGCACAGGAACGGCTTCCTTGCCTCGAACTGCCCTGTTTGGCTTTTCCGCGCCTCGTCTCCGTTCGAGTGTTCTGCGCTCTTTTCTGGGACCTTTTGTCCTGCTTCGGGCTTCTCGGGCCCGTTTTCTCGCGAGCCGTTTCCCTGTCGGAAGGTCTTGCGCTGATCGCTCCGGCCGGGTTCGCTTTCCTCTCCGCTCAGCTTTCTACGCGTTGCGTACTCCTCGGCTAGCTCAGCGGCCCTTTCGACAGAGTCGACTCCTACCCTGTCCTGCACCCAGAGCTTGACTGACTGCGGAATGCTACGAAAGAACTGTTCGAGGCACACACACTCGACTACCTTGTCTCGGCTTTCGTACACTTCCTCGCTCTTCAACCATTCTATCAAATTGGTTTTCAAGCCCGTAAGCGAATTCCGAGTAGCCCTCGCTGCTCTTTTTGGATGCGTTTCTAAACCTTTGACGGAACGCCTCGGCAGAAAGGCGGTACCGTTTCAAAAGGCTGGACTTCACCTTGTCGTAGTCGTCCGCGTCTCCAGCACTAAGGCGCGCGACAACCTCTGCAGCCTCACAGGGCAACAAAGTCAAAAGCCGTTGCGGCCACGTTTCTGGGGCGAAGCTCAACTTCTCACATGTCCTCTCAAAGTTAACTAAGAACAGGCCCACGTCTTCCCCAACTTTAAACGGCTGCAGGAGCTTCTTCATTTGATACGACTCGGTCTCACTTGCTCGTACCGGAGCCCCAACTCTACTGTTCTGAGAGTTTAATCGCTGTTGTTCAATTTCGAGCTCTAGCCTTTTCAGCGCTCGCTCCTCTGTCGCAGCCTGCGCTCGTTCCTCTCTAGCTGCAGCCTGCTCTCGTTCTCGTTCCTCTCTCGCTGCAGCCTGCTCCGTTCTCGTTCTCGTTCCTCTCTCGCTGCAGTCTGCGCTCGTTCCTCTCTCGCTGCAGCCTGCTCCCGTTCCTCTCTCGCTGCAGCCTGCTCTCGCTCTCGTTCTCGTTCCTCTCTCGCTGCAGCCTCCTTTTTAGCGTTCTGAAGTAGTTCCCATGCAATTTTAATTTCCCCTGCTTCCGCGCTCTCTGAAATTGCTTTACTGATCTCAGATTTCTTCATCTTTTGCTCCACCTCCACACCCAATTCTTCACATAAACAGAATAAATCTGTTCTCAGTAACCTCATTAGATCCATGATCGATGCTTTTTAGCTTTGGCTTTGCTCTAAAACTTGTCGCGAAGTTGTACACAAACCCGAGCGCACAGAGTCAAACACTAAGGATTCCCAGCAGTTCAAAATTAATTACCCATAATCTGAAGCCTGGCGAATCTCAAAGCAAAGGTTAGGGGGAATTCAGAAAGAAATTTGGACTCTAGCTTTCCCATAAATAAGTTGGCATAACTGGGGGCCATCTTAGTGCCCATAGCGGTTCCGCTGACTTGCCTAAAATATTCATTATTAAATTCAAATGCATTAAGTTCTAAGACCAGCCTCGTTAAACAGGCAATGACGTGACAATCCGGGGTATCTGGTTGCTTATGAAGTTCGTACATGTCAATTAGAGCAGCTATTCCGTCGTCGTGGGGAATGTTTGTGTATAGAGAAGAAACATCGAGAGTGACCAGATATGCCCCCTTAGGTACGCACATATTCGAGATTTCTCCTAGAAACTGAGTGGTGTCTTTGACATACGAATCAAGAGTTGTAGGAATATTGCTTATTAATTTGTCTATAAAGCCGGAGATAGGTTCGGTTATTGTACCTATGCCCGATATAATTGGCCGCCCTGGGTTACCAGTTTTATGAATTTTAGGAAGCATGTAGAAGCGACCTGGTCTTGGATTTAGTGGTTTCATCACATTATGCTCGTTAAGGGTTATGTTTCCTGTGTCCAAGAGATCTTTCAGTTTGGACGTTACAATGCGTGAGTAGTGAATCGTTGGATCCCCCTGAAGACGCTCATAAAATTTTGGATCATTAAGTTGGCGGTATCCTTCTCGAGTGTAGTCGGCAGTGTTAAGGATCACAATCGCTCCCCCTTTATCAGCTGGCTTTATCGTTATATCGGTCCTGGTTCCCAGAGTTTTCAGGCAATCCCTTTCAGATTTCGTTAAGTTGTACCGTTTTCCTTTCCGCTTATGGTATTCTCGCATTATGTCTCTTTGTACAGCTGCTATGTAAAGATTGAGGCAGCCATTGCGATGAGGTTTCGGCGTCCAATTGCTCTTTGGGCATGTATTTGTTTTGTTGCAATGTTTTATTGTTGCAATTTATATTTTTAATCACTGTCCGGCGACACGCCTTTGCAACTATCCAGTGGCACTTCTCCCCCCCCCCCGCCCTGCCCCGCGATCTGCTCCTTGCTCCCCTCTCCCTGTCTTCCGCGACGTGCGGCGCCCGAGGGAGGCGGGGTGACCGTCGCGGAGAGCGGACGCCCACATCGGGTTAGCCTTACAGGCAATTAGTACCGAAGATGTCGTTCCAGAGCCTGTGCCGTCCGTTTATGACCTATTGTACCCACCGCAGTGTCGGAAGTCTCATATACGCCTCTTTAGCTTTGAAACCCGCCGCCCTACCGTGGAAGCGCGCTCAAGCCAAACTTTTTTTTTTTTTTTGGCGTTTGATTTTGTTTTAATATGTTTGCTTTTCTCATATGTCTTTTTACTTTTATTTTTCCTGACGTCACGTCCTTCTCGCCCCAATGGCCGCTTACTGCTCTGCGCAGTCTGATGCCCTCACATGTATGATCTCCTGACGAAGCCGAGCCTCTCGGCGAAACTGTCGTAATACATACAATAAACTCTTAGCATAGCAACTCCGCAAGTACGGATCTCTGACTTATTACATTTTCCCGGTCCATTGTTCTCAAACTACTCTGCCTCACCATATATATATATATATATATATATATATATATATATATATATATATATATATATATATATCTTTCTCAGATTGTTTAGCACGGTATATCGCAAAATCGAAATACTTCTAGAAAAGAGGAGGAGGAGCAGGGTAGAAGAGGAGGAGCACGGGAGAAGGAGAGGAGGAGGGGGAGGAGGAGAGGATACGAATGAGGAGGAGGCATACCCTCCCCTCCGTACCCATCCCCTCCTCCTCCTCAAGAGCTGCGCTCTAATTCGGCATTACAGGGAGTTGGAAACGAGTTTCATTTTTTTTATTTGGTGTCGTTTATTCTGGCATTAGCACTGTGCGCCACTCTTAATAGTAAACAGATGCGATTTCGTTTACCCGAATTTCCAGCCTCTTTGCGCTTCCTCTGCGAGCAGAATGACAATGTTGTGATCGATGCGACCAAACCGAGAACGCTGATGGCAGTAATGCCCATTTTCGACCCGATCGTATCGCAATTGTAAAACGTACTTCTTTTTTTTACTTTTTATAGTTAGTGACAGGTTAACAGTTCAGAGGAAGCTCTTCGGTCCCCTCTATCAACTTAAGCAGAACGTGGGCTGGAGAGGAGGCAACCTCAATCTTAGCGTTATCGCTGCTAAAGTGGAAGGCGGATTATAGAGCAAGTAGGACGAGCGTTTCTTTTCAAGAAGACTGCATCGCGCAAAACGACGTTACAATGTAGCGACGTAGCTCTAATTTGAAGCAAACTAGAAACAGAGGGTCGCGGAGGAGGCAAGAAAGGTATCGCAATTCCGGAAGCCAATCGTAGTTGCAGCTTCCGCAACTTGGTGTGCCGTCTTTCTGCGGGAAAGGTTCATTGGAAGCTTACCTTGAGAACGCCTGGGAGCCCGAAGGCGTCCTCGTGACCTCTGGAAGTTCGGCGGAGCGAGAAGACGTCTGCAAAGTGGAGGCCCATGCGGGCGTCCGGCTGCCCGCGGCTCCGGTACACGTCTCCCAGGAAGAGCACCGCGTGGGGGCCCACGTGAGTCAGGGCGTCCGCGAAGGTGCGTCGCACGAAGCGCTCGCGGTCCCAGGCGGCCAGGTCCAGGAGACCGCGACGGGCATCCAATCCCGGGCCTGCGACGAGCAGAAGCCGCAGCTGGGCCTCGTGCTTGAACACCGGGGGCCAGATGAAGGTACGGCACGCCGCGTGCACGGCGTACTCGAAGACCAGCGCGTACGCCAACAAGACTCCCAGTGAGGAGCGCAGCCGAGCTCGCTGATGAAACATCTCGAGTTACGCTCTGGTGCCGACAGTGCGAGCGTTCTTGTCTTCGAATCTTTGTGAAGAGAAAGGAACGAGACTTGTTCTCTTTTTCTTCTTTCCGGTTATCTCCGAGTGTTCAGCGGGAGGCTTCAGCGAAGTCTGTAAGGTGTTTCTATTAAATAACAAGACTGGTGACAAAAATGCGCGAACACTTTTAATTGTTGGAAACACTGCTGCAGATCATCAAATGTTAAGCTGAAGCCCCTGTTGACCAAATTGACGCTTCGCAGTTCTTCCAAGTGCCGACTATACTCTGTTTCACCTTGTGTTGTACCGCAGGAAAGGCTACAAGCGCGGGCTCCTTGCTGTAGGGACATCTCGGCGGCACAAGCTCTCGTGCACCAAGGGCGGCTGCCAACGCTATGAGCTCGCGCTTCTAGCCTTCGCTGCGGTACAACATAAGGTGAAACGGAGTATACCAATGTTCTGAAAATGCGCAAAGCACGTTCCACGCGCGAGTGCTGCCGCCATTCGCATCCTAGGGCCGCCCATTTTCATGCTGCCACGCCTATGCGGACTTTTCAGCAAACCGTTACCATGTTCCGCGTAGCGCTCTACGAGGTCTTTGGAGCACGCTTTTAAGCGCGCGCCATGCAGCGGTCACGGTATCAATTGGGCGCACGCTTAAAGCGTGTTTCAAAGCTCCGCTAGTGCGGTACAGGGAACACGGTAATGGTTTGTTAAAACTCCCAAATTGCTTCCAAGGGCCGCACTAGGCACAAGTCTTGTGCATTACCGCGCACTTGACACTGCTTGAAAAACGAACACAAACATATCAAGGGGCTTATGCTAACTAAGTCACTGTATCCTGGAAAAGTAGTGCCAAACTCCCCGTATGGTCGCCATTTTGGTTCTTTGAATTAGCAGTTTCTTTCTGACCTCTCCACTCTTGGTGGGCCAACACAAACTGCCGGTGACAGGTTGCTTGCTAGAGTCATTTCTTGAATACCGTGATTGTGTAATCCAAACACTGACGAAACAAGCGCACATCTTCGCACCATCCCCCATGCGACGTCGGTGATTGGCGCGGCAATGAAAACTAAAGTTCCTGTCTTAAAAATACGCAAAAACAACAATACTCTTGTAAGAGATCTGTGGAGATAAAAGTGATTTAGAAGTTGATTGCATGCACAAGGCCAGAGACGCTTACATTGGCGAGGAACGCTTTAGAACGATGAGGCTCCATAGCGATCTTGGCGCGATTGGTTCAGAACGACCCTTTCGCAGCTTCGAAGATTTGAATGGACCAAAATGGCGATTGTCAGCAAATGAGGTCGACGAGCCTATGTATCTCTCTGTGTCCGGCTAACAGGCAAGGAAGCAATAGCTCTACTTTGCAGGATTGAGTGGCTTATGCCAGCCTAAAGTTCCTGTGTAAACCTCACGCATGGCGTTTTTGAACAATGAAGTGGTCTTTGAAGGAACATTGTAATGAAAATAAAAATATCTAAGAAACACATTTTTTTTAAGCTTTACACGAAAATTCAGAGCAATATTTACGCCGCTAGACGAAATTTCGGTTCAGAATGTGGAGGTCGCAGCCCGCTAAGCCCCGCCCTGCTTCGTACTTACGAGGTGCTTATATCTCATTTATATCTCATTGGCTGGAGAGATGATGGACGTGTGAAAGTTTTGGTTATAAATTTGCATATCCGTGCAGTAATAATATTTTTATCACCTATTTCCTAATGCTTAAAAAACAAATCATCTAGATAGTAATTTTAATTTTCACAAATATCCCGAGATTGTTTTTCCGCTTCGATTTCAAACGATAACAAACATGGCTGCCGGCGTCTGCGGAGTGCTGAACTAGCGAAGCTCGTTTGGCTCGTCAAGTTTCATGAGTGCGAGTCATTTTGAGTTTACAGAGGTGTTATAAGGAAGATCTCCTCAACCGACGTAGTTTGCACAGCAAACAACCGTTGCCAAGTACGCGCCTTCGGAAGCGCTTGCAGATACTTGTTTTTGTAGCGGGACTACTGAGCTAAGCTCCTAACGTCCCATGTTCACTATTTTGATCGATCTGGCTTGATGTCGTTCTTTGCGCGTGTTGAGGCTCAATAAAGATGTGGGTTCCCGTAAAATCGTCCCCGCTGTTCTGTGAATTGTGCAACCGTGTTCATAGGCGTAGACTACGGGGGGGGGGGGGGGCATCGGGGCTCGTGCCCCCCTGGTGAGATCCAGGGGAGGGGGGCTCTGCCCCCCCCCCCGGGCCCGAGCCATGATCCTTACCAAGACGCTGTTTACGTGCCATGTAACGAGCTTCTAGTAGTCGCATGTAAACAAAATAACGCCCACGTTGCCTTTATTGACAAAATACATGGGAAATGGAATCCCAGCGTGCTTTCGTTAGCTTCGATCTCCAGTTTTGGCGAAAAGGTAACGCGCAGCACCCCCCCCCCCACCCCACCCCCATTCGAAGAACTTCTCAGCCGCCCCCCCCCTCCCCCGGGAAAATGGAAAGTCTACGCCGCTGACCGTGCTGATTTCGACCATGGTTTCAATTCCGACAAGATACCTACACAGGTAAGGATTTAGGACCCATTTGGGTAGCGCCACGCTTCTCCCTGTGCCGCCTCCCACCGCGATTGGTCACACGAGGTACCATAGCAACGAGCCAAGCTGGCTTGGTTTCCATAGCAACCAAGTGACTACTCGTCACGTGAACTCGCAAGTGCCGTGATGTCACCGGCAAGATGGCAGCGCCCAGAGCTGGTGGACGCGAGTTTGTTCGGTGCGCGATGTCGTGATATGCCGCTGGTCGCCGACGATTTCGGGCTTCTTCGTGCTCTCTGTCGCAGGTATAACGTGAAGACCTGAAGGAAGGATACTGTTATACCCTTTCTGTGCAAGATCGCTCTGGATATTAGCACCTGTGCGACAGCATTAGTCATATCGCCGTAGTGGTGCTCAGATTCCCGGGTTAGCATGCAATTTTCGCATACTCCTAACTTTGTTTGAACTTCTGAAGGTTTCCAGCTGAACGTAGAGGGAAAAAAGAAGGAGCGGAGAAAAAGAGACATACACATGCTGGACTATCAACCATTTACTGAAATTCTTCTTTTTCATCTACTTCAGGATTCTGGTTACACAAGCGCACTGCGAATACCGGTATGCGAAAGCCTCTGCAAGCAAGTGCGAAAAAAAAAGGCACAACCAACGAAAAAGGAGCACCCCAGACGTCTTGTGGTGATGCCATACATCCACGCGATAACGCCTCGCCTAAAAAGATCGCCGGCCGACAAAGCGTACAGGTTTATGCTCAGCCCTTAACAAGGCATATGCCATGTGCCGTAAGGTGAATGGTAGGAGTGACCAAAATCAGAAGTCCACCTGCGGCATCGCGCGCAGAACACCTTACGCCCTATACGAGAAAGGAGTTGTGTACAGTATTCCGTTGTCATGTGGCAAATGCTACATTGGACAAACTGGGCGATGTATTAATGACCGCACCAGGGAGCATGCAGCTTCCGTTGGCGCACTAACGTCAGCTGGCCAGCTTCCGGCGCACTGTCGAGTATGCCAATGTGCTCCTGATTTCGCAAACGTTACCATCGTTGGAAGACACAAAAACCAGCTTGCAAGGGAAATTCTGGAGTCTCTGGTTATTGAGGCGAACGGGGACGATTGTGTGAGTGCCGCCTCCATTACGCTATTTTCGAAAGAAAAAACTGTATCTTCTAGGAGCGCCCTATGTGAGAAGCCAAGTCAGGAACATGTGAACGCTAGCCACCAAACATCATACCGAAGAAGATGTTGCCCCTGGGAACTCAATAGTATAATTCATGAGGGTAGAGGAAAAGAAGAATTTCAGTAAAGGGTTGATAGTCCAGCAGTGTGTGTCTCTTTTTCTCCACTCCTTCGTTTTTTCTCTCTACGTTCAGCTGGAAACCTTCAGAAGCATGTCATACCAACCAGCTCAGCTCCTGGCAGTCACAAATTTGTTTGAACGTTGGAATGTCTGAGAATCGCTGCAAAAGGCATGCGTCCCATGTTGGGCCATGAGGAATTTGTTTCTGCCCCAGGTAACCGCACAATCACAGCCACTTTTAGCTTCTACGATCTTTACGTTGTGTACTAATCAGAGATATTACGATATAGCTTTTAGTACAAAGTGTTCACAATTTTCTAGTATATTTGAAAGTTGGAATGTCTGAAAATCGAAACGAAAGGTATACGTTGAGTGTAGGGCCTAGGGAAGTCGTTTCAGCCCTGGGTCACCGACTAATCACAGAAACTTTTAGCAAGGAAGCTCCTGCGATATTTAAGCTTTTGTACTAATCAACGATTTTACGAATTGGCAGTTCTGAAAATTTTTATATGACATGCTTTCGTTGAAATAGCTTGCATTCGGTCGCGGTGCTTTTTTGTTTTCTTTTTTTCAACTGAAAATCTGGCGTTTGCTCAAGTGACGTATATGAAGTGTCCTTCTATATAACAATGCATTAACATATACTATTAAACTTAGATGCCACAGAGGTGTGTTCCACTTTGTAGCTAACAAGTTACAGACAATTATTTCTTACTAGTGTAATATTTATTTTCAGTAGCTGGTCCCGTTTTGTGCTCAATTATGTCAGTGTGCTATGATGTGGTTACCATGTGTGTATAGTTATAAATATCCTCTTTGCAATGCCTACAAAGCCCCTTGGAGGGAATAAATGATTAAATTACATTCACATCACTGGAGTTGGTTTTCGGATGCACCACATGTTCAGGAGAGGTGGAACGAGTGCTGCCCCATGCAACAGGTTTGCCAGTCTGGTTTGTCCCATTTATTAATATTGGGGGTCAGAGATGCCAGTGCAGTCAAAAGCTCCACCGCACACAGTGAACACAATTCTTGGTGTGTTGACTCTGAAGGCATAAAGGTTGGAGTGTGAATATGATGCGAACTTGGTTAGGATATCAGATGTGTTTATTTCCTTTTGATTACATAATCACTGATTCTTATGAAACGGTTCCATAACAAGTTCTTTCTGCGACAATATCATGCCAGGCGTTCAGTCAAAGTGACTGTGCTCCTTGTTGTCGGCAGACGCTCCTGGCACGTCGGTGTTCAGTTTGGTCGAGGGGCAACTTTGACTGACTGACGCCGTCTTGTGATCATATATCATGTGCCGCCACTGACATCTGATGCGCTGAAGCTGCAGGGCTGGCTTCTAATCCGCAAAGTTTCCTGGTAGTTTTCTGCGTCAGTGTATAGCAAGTTCGGGCATGAATTGCTTACGTGGCTGTGCCTTTTGCTGTACCCTTGACTTGGTGGCTGGCAACAATATTTGTTTGCTATCCAAACCACTTCACTTTCATTCCTCAGTGGCAATTCCTTCTGCATGTCATGACCACTGCAACTTGTGTACATCTCATGTGGCGAGGTGAAGTCGGGTGATGCTTGGCATCCAGTTTTTCAGAACGACAAACCGTTCTATTTCTTCAAGCCACTCAGCGGCATTCTCCCTGAAAGCCCATCTGCAAGGATGCTAGAATAAAGTGCAGCTACAGGGTCCGCCAAACACGACCATGTAAACCATAAATTTAAAAGAAAACTAGTGTTTTAATGTAAAATTGAGTGTATAAGGGGATATCAGTTGTTTCTTGGTAATATTCTAATAATAAACCACAGTTTTGCCACGAGTTTCGTTATTTATTAAGCACACCTTATGAAGCTTTTTTTTTGTAACATTGGATTTTGTCTCGTTTTTATTCGTGTTTAAGAGGAGACATTGCACTTTACAATTGTTGCCATTACTCATTTGATTTAAATAAAATATTAACGCCTCCTAGATTATTGGAGGCCAGATATAGGTGAAAGCTTATATTTTTCCTAGCTTTTATGGTTTCTCTAAGAAAATATCAGCTTCATTGCAAATGTTTTTACCCAACTTTTTTTACGATTCCCCATCAAACGTTATAGTGCTAAATATGTCTTCATGCGCTACAATCTAACAACCCCATTTTTACTAGTTTATATTTATTCTAAAGACGTTATCACACGTTAAAATGTTTCCACTAATCATTACAATGAGCCCTCAAAGTCCTTGCCAATTAGACAGTTCTCGACAAATCATGATAAACCATGGGGACAAACCATGATACCTTCATGTTACTGCTACGAGACTCATTATGATAACGCACAATTTGTAGCACCTGTTTCTTTCTTTCTTTGTTCGGTACTGCGTATAATACCTTGTTTGGCGAAACTTGTTTTTCCAAACATTTATATCTGCTTGCATTTGTAACTTTTTATAACTCCGTCTTCTATTTTTGTTCTGTCTGATAGTTCATCCCTTAAAGTTTATTTGTTCTTTTTTGCGAATTCTATGTGTATGTTGTGCTGCGTGATTCCCCTACGGGTCATTATTAGTATTTAATTGCATACATAAATTAAAATATCTCACATTTGTCAAAAGTGAGCCTTGTTGCACGCTCTCATTTACGAGGTTCCAACCTCAAAAATGTATTCAGATCTAAGTTCTGAGCCCAAAGATATCATATGCAAAACTGTGTGTTGTAATAAAAAGTATAAATTATAAAATAAAATAAAAAAACATGGGCGAATAGAGGAATTTGGTCCGAATCGAATTCGAACCGAATAGTGATTTTGGCCGAAGAATTTCGAATCGAATAGTTTGAATAGTACAAGCAACATATACCACAAGATATGTTTAAAAACCATAGTTTTATATTTGCTCTTATTTGGTATTAGAAGTACTGTAATTGTTAATTTGAAGTGTACTGGGTTCGGAAGCACGAAATGGTTAAAATGGTTGGAAGCTTGCGCCACCTGGCCGGAAATCCAAGCCAGAGTATTCGGAAAAGTCAAATAATTTGATATTGTCGAATAATTCGGTATTGTCGATAACGATATTGTCGATACTTAAATACGTTTCGAAGCGAATGCCGAATAGAACAGAATTCGATGGGCTATTCGTAATAACTGAATATTCGTCCATCCAAAAGGTTTAGGAGCTTTAGTAAATGGTTCACATTTCTTAGTGTAATAATTGCAAAAATATTATTTGTGATTGATACATAAAGAAAACTGTTTTAAATACTCGTATGGAATTTTTTTTTATGAACATCATAAAAATCAAATATATTTTAAGAACATTTGAAGAGGATCGTATTGTATTTGTTTGTTATATTGAAATATTTTAAAACTTTAATTACATTTGTCATTTTAGATATTTATTGTCTAATTACGTCGTACTTGCATTTTGATTTCATCCGCAAGTATTTCATCCATCCTGGTTTGTCATTACGTGCACCGAATCCGGACACTTAGACCCAGCTGTTAGCATTTTTTGGCCCACAAATATGAAGTCCACACTGCTTTTTGCTTTTAGCTTCGCTTAGCCCTCCTCTCCCTGGAACCCCAGATTAATTTATTTTTAGGGTCGTCACGATTCCTGCGCGAAGCAAGTCTCTAACGCGGTGTGCGAAGCCCTCCCGAAAATCGACACCTTATTTCTCACGCTTCCTCGCCTCGCCTTGAAGCGTCGCATCATGGAACAACAACAATACCCAACCGACCAAGTAATCCGTCTCAGCCCAAAATACACAATTTCAAGAAAAAGCGCAACCAGGAAAGCGGAAAAATCCGGTGAAAGTTCGCGAGATAACGGAAGGGAGCGGGCGTCGTTCGCACGACCTCTCGTGAACTCTGACCTCCTCCCTCCCTCCTTCCCCCTCACCTTCTCTCCCTCTCTCTTTCTCATTTCCCCTCACCGTGCGTTTCAACATATGCACGTCCACATAAAACATATACCGGCAATTCTTCGAGAAAGTATTTTTCCTGTCAAAACTGCAGCCTGGCTCCACCGCCCCCTCCCCCCCCCCCTTCATCAAGAAAAAAAAGGAATCTGTTACGTGAACCCGCTTTTGTCACGTGATGGATTGTGTCTCTCTATCATCGCTGTACACCTCTCGTTCCCTTTCGTGCCTCCTCTCCTACCCTCGCACGTCGTCTTCTTCCTCGATACGATGAAGGCCTGTTACCGCGGAGAAATTATTTAACACCGTACGTGGAAATGTTTTCCTCAAGTATTTAACTACTCATTCGGGAAGAAATTGCCCAAAGTGTGAGCGCCGAAGCCAAATATTAATTTATAAAAACGTTCAACCGTCCGTGCAACAAAAAACAAATCAGCAAAAAGAAAGGGGAAGACAGGCGGATGTTTGCTCCCATAACATATCGAGGAAAGGGGAAGGAGAAAGATTAACCGAGGGGAAGGCGCAGGAAACGTAACCTGGCTTCACTTGACTACTTTCTCCCTCAAAAAGGGAAAGCCTGCATTGTCCGAGGCCTCGTCGTAATGACGGCAGAATAGAACAGGGCGGCGTTGCGTAAGCAGGGTACGGTGTAACCAGGGTCCCCGTGATGCCTACGCGGCCTGTCCATCGACGCACGCTCGATTCCCGCTCCGCTGGGCTCAGCCCACCTGCGTATACCTGCGACGGACGCTCGGAGGATTATGCTCCACCGTGAGCGGAAGGCGACGGATGTGTTCGCACTCGGGAAATCCGCTCTCAATACGGCGCACGCAGTGGCTCCCGTGGCTCTTGTCAGTGCGCCGCACGAGTTGTTTCGATTCTTTTTTTTTTTTACTCCGTCTTTTTTGTGTGTATCTCCTTTATCCCCTCTTTCTTGTCTGTGACGTAAGCAAGTTTTTCCCTTGCGCACGGTGTGTCCTTGCGTCTACCGGCTGTGTGGTGCAAGTTCAAGACCCCAGGCTAGCGGTTGTACTGCACTGGCCAAATTTCTCATCTGCAGCGCGTTACATTTTCGCCCTATTCTGGAAGACTAAGCTCCTGCTGTATACAACGAAGAAAGAGTCATTTCTTTCTTTTGCGGTAATGTCGCAGCAATCTGTCATTTAAGTAATGTAGTGTCTTACTAAATACTCAGCAAGCAGGTGAGAGCCGACTTTTGCTCGAAACAAACACTCCGACACTAAATTGAATGAAGGCGCGTAAATTAAAGCGAAAAGGGCGGGAATGGGATTATAAATTAACTCGGGTTCCTCTCTCTTTTTGGAGTAATTGTTTCTGCTAAATAGTCGCCACACTTTCAAGATGGTGACTTAGGTCGCCTCTTAGATTTCAACGTGAAATATCCGAATAAGTGCCAAATAAGTTTCACTTGGTGTGCCCTTCTTGTGATAATTCAAGGCCAAATATGTTACGCCCACCTCCAGCAATACTGTCAAAACCATTACAGCCCATACATACCTTGCTCCATACATACCCCATACATACCTTTCTAAGAAGGAGTGATTTATTCCTTTCCCCTTTCATGCGGCAAACAGTACATAGGACACACTGGAAGATGTATAAATGACAGATTAGGGGAACATAAGAACAACACCCGAATAGCAAACTCAGGACTTTTGGACATTCACTGCCGTGACTGAGGGTGCACTGCGGACCTCAAAAATACCACCGTAATTCGAAAGAACCATCACCAATTAACACGTGAGATAATAGAGGCAGCTAACATCATAAAAAGGAGTGACACTTGTGTTAGTAGTCCATCCATAACGCTTACTGAAAAAGAATTGTTATACCTTGACTCTCGAAGGTAATGTGCAACAGACAGTGCTATTTATTTTGTACAAAAGAGAACGAAGTCAGACATTACAAATTTAATAGGGGTAAAAAAAAAAAGAAGACGAAAATACAATTTAAGTTGTAAGTCAGCGCAACATGAGTGACCGTTTTTCTGGTGTGCGTGCATTTTCAGTGTGAGTTTACTTTTGCACTTCTCCTACAACATTGCACACCTTTCCAAAAAAGGGTTCCTGGCCGGTTCCATTTTCATTGTTCGTGCGCATGGCGCGTGATTTGCTAGCTTTCCAAAGCGAAGAACATGCTAGTGCTAGGCTGAGGAGATCGCACGCTGGTCTGTGGACTTGTCAATATTGGAATGGTGTATACATGGTCAGAAATCTGTGACAGGTGGTTCTAGTTCACTTATCCGGCCCCACGTGGTGTATTCACCTTTAACGTTTATGCCGTGTGCAAATTCCCGCAAAGCAGAATATGTGCCGAATGAAGAATACAAAACAAAAAAAAACAGTAACTTCGAAGATAAAAAGAAAGAGGAAGAAATAATGAGTGTCTGGCGGTTGCAACATACTAACAACTTTATCATTCTCCCTTACCATTTCACTGCGATACTGCGATCAAAGGAAGGATATTAGAACTTCTAAACAATTTCGCAGAAATCATCGTGCGCGTTTCTATAGCTCTTATAGTTGACATGGAATTTGATATACTTAGGTACCGTCAAATATAGATGTGTTGTCAGTGAGTATAAGCATTACACATACGCTATTATTATTGGTTGATTCTGTAGAAGGTGTATCTCAGGATGAGAGACGTCTTATGTATTCCCGGCACATAATTTTTTACTTGTTGATTTATATGCACTCTCCGCCTAATGGCATATTGTCACCAATAAAAAAATAAAACAATGAATTTAGACCGAAATATAAACGTTTAATGAGTTGAGCTTGCACCTATAAACAGAGAAAAGTGACACGCATCTTGCGTCGGCGACGGAAGATGACCGACCCGAGGCAGCGCGTTACCGCTACTTTCATACACGCGGCACGTTCAGGAATGTTCTGAACAAGAACACCCGATGGCAGCCGTGACTGGGCAAGGATTTCTTAGAACATGATGAAAAGATAGCGCACTAAAAGATAAGGACAGGGACTGGAACCAAACCCAAAGGACATACAAGCGCTATTCTTCGATCATGTTCGACTAATACCAAATTGCCCAGCTTATCACATTAATACGATTTACTTCTAGAAGGCTACAGAATTAACAAAGCAAAGACCCGGTGCGAGCTGGATTCAAACCCCATTTCACTACTTGACTGCCAACACCGCCACGCACGGGGCTTTTTGATTTTGATTTGGACGATAACACAAGGCAGTGGCGCACAACTGCGATAAAACACTGAAAGACGCCAGCCATCTTGGCTAATGTAGAACATGCTACAAGTCTTTCAGGGAAGACACACCTCAAAAAGTGGCAGCCACCCAGGAGTAGGTTGCTGGTCCTTACAGAATTCAGCCAGAAAGCACATGTGCTCAACAAAATACTTATGCACGAAGCGAACATCGATACCCGCGCGGCGCTCAGCCATGCGGCACAGCATATGACGTGCACAGCAATGACGTCCACTACGACATGATCCTATAGAATCACGTCGTAGGGGACGTCATTTTCCCCGCTCAAAAACGTATCCCAGGGGGGGGGGGTTAGTGGAAGTCTTTTCTGAGGGTCCCTTGCAGGACACCCCAAAAGAAGACCGCGTCCCAAGAGTCTAGAAAAATATGATTAACCGTTTCCTGCTTTCTGCACAGTATGCAGTTGTCATACCAAGCTACTGGGATACCTTTTTCAACTGACTACTCAACATGAGAAAAAATGAAAGGCGTTTACAAATCTCTGTAATTCGAAATTAGAGCGCAGCTCTTGAGGAGGAGTAGGGAGAGGGGGAGGGGGGTACGGAGGGGAAAGTATGGCCCTCCTACTCCTCCTTACCCTCTCCTCCTCCCTTCCTCGTCTCCTATGCCTCCCCTCCTCGTCTCCTACTTTTCCTCCTCCTCCATCCCCCTCTCCCTTCCTCCTCCAATTCATTTTCCCCACTGAATTTAGCGGGGAAAACGACGTCACATGACTTGGTGTCATGTCACCTGAACAAATTCAATTTCTCTGCTCGATTTAGCGGGAAAATTGAGGTCACGTGACCTCAACATCAATTCAATTCCCCGCTATATTTAGCGAGGAATTGAATTGGTGTTGAGGTCACTTTAACGGGGAATTGAATTGGTGTTGAGGTCACTTTAACGGGGAATTGAATTGATGTTGAGGTCACGTGACATCAATTTTCCCGCTAAATCAAGCGGAGAAACTGAATTTGTTCGCAAAATCTAGCGGAAAAACTGAATTTCCCCGCTAGCAATTAAATTGGTGCTGAGGTCACGTGACGTTAATTTTCCCGCTAAATCTAGGTTGTTACACAGACGCCGACTGCGACGCCGTCGCCGCTCAACCCTGAAACAGGCGCCTAGAAGCTGCGCTTTAAAACAGTATTCGCGTTAGGGAGTATCACCATTGGCTTGACTCGTTTTAAGATATCCTGACCTAAGCCTGCACTGTACACAAACATTAAAAAAAAAACACAGAAAGAAAATATATTCTTTGTTAGTCGCAAGCTCGACACACAAGAAAAGTATTTGAGAGAGAAACGCATGACTGAAAAGCTCGCGTACACAGGCACCTACGTCTTCGCTTCACAAACCAATAAGGGTTTGTAAAAATAGTTTTTTTTTATTTTTCTGGTTTCCGAGAAAAAATAATCTATTTACAAGCTGCATCCCAAAGAATTTAAGAACCTCCCCCCCCCCCTCCTTTCCTTCCCGGGGAATTCACTCTACGAACCAGGTTTGTACAACTCGTGCCTTCCCCAACCGAGCACCAAATAAAAACAGCCAAAACAGGGTGCATACGTTGTATGTTGATTCATGAGCAATAAAGCACCTTCAAAACATACCACACATTTTCGGTAAAAAACGCATTGCAAGCCGATGCACGTGCAAAAATAGACATCCCATTACCTCCTAACTTAGTCGCTTGTGCTTTCAACACTTCAACCTGATTGTGACAATAGTCGTCATTATTGTGGTAGCGTTCCAGCTACAAGAACTTCAAGATAACAGGGCGGCGGTTCGTTCCATACAACCCGTTTAAAATCAACCGGAGTTGAAGGCCAATCGCCGTGCAAAAGACACAGACGCTCATCCCAGTTGACGGAGCTACTCGTATTTTCGCAAAACATCTTTGTTAGCTTTGTTTTGTGTTTTGGCTTCATAGTCAAGCAAGTATTGTCAAGCCAACGGTGCGCGGCACACGCCGTTTGCTTGACACAGGGTGCGGCCGAGATCGGTTTCTCCGGAGAACTGCGAGATTTCATTGCCGTCTAGAGAATGGTTCTGAGACGATGCATGTATGACGTGGTGATGCCATGGCAACGGGCAATGCCTCGCTAGCGCTGGGGCGCCTTCTTTCACTTTTAAGGGTATATATGACCGCGGCAGATGCAGCGAGCTATTTCCAGAGTAACTATCCTAGCCAACAGACCCTTCCGGAAATTCCCACAATGCATCGCTCAGACCCCAAGTGACCCCGCACGGCGCAGTTAATTGTGGAGGCATTCTGATGTACGGACGGTGCGGCAGCACGCACGTGTGATAAGCCTGGGTCGATTAGTACCTACGCGTGTCCACGAGATGGCGACGCTCGGCCTTGGCCTTCTGAGATCCGAACGTAAGTGTGCGTTTCTCATATATACTTGGAGTGTTGTGAGTTGCCAATGCTCGGTCCATATCGCTTCATCGGCAACTTTTCATCGACGCACATTTCATCGACAACGATTCATCGCCGCTCGTTTCATCGACAACTATATACTACGGAGTCCAATCGCGCGTCGGAACCGTATACACTCTTAGAAAAAAGGAGTATCTACAAGTAGACCTGCCAGTTTACCAGGTAAAATAAGCGTATTAAAACCGAAACTGTTGAACAAAACATTTTATGATGTGGTTTGTTGCCTGGAGAGAACACTCGACAACAAAGGGCTTCAATACTACAACTTACCTTTTTTCGCAGCACTTGGCCTAGCATGCTATAAGTAATGTCAGAATAATGCGACGAAAATTAAAGCTTCAAAACTACTAATAACAGTTGGTGATTCAACAAACTCAAATCCAAACAAATGAGTAATGACCAAACTTTCCCTATTTCCTGCCATCGGGATCCCCAACACGTAATTCCGTTCAAATCTTCAAATTCTCTCACGACGTAATATACCTGATTCCCGTCAGGAGATAGGGAAAGCTAATAACCGAGTAAAAGGTAACAACAAAAGAAACTAAACTGACCAAAATCTTAAAAATGCCGACTTTATTTTTTTTTTTTTTGCAATATTGCTACTTTTGTTTTTTTACCAGCACTGAAGGGGGCATAGAACTAAAACCGTGAGCGCAGCTACTTCGATGAATTAAGGGGAAAACGAGTCTGGCGAGTAATGAATCCGCGAAACAAGAAAATTTCCACAAATCAGAATTACGCAAGCAGTTTTCTTTCTTTTTTTTTTCATTTTTTTTTTAATGTTGTGTTGTTTTCCCGTTTCGCGCTGTCCGGGTAAGAATGTTTAAGGCGAACAACAGAGGCGGAGTCAAATATTTCAGGAAGCGGAAATGGGTCGACCCATCGAGAACAAGAGCGGAAGTCGGGAGGCGGAAGAAGCGCAGTGGCACCGGCCCGGAAATGAAGAAATACGGGTGCCGATGAACTCCCGAGATTGCGTCTCCCTTCGCAGGTGGCGAAACACGCAGCAACGATACAGCAGCAACAACAAGAACAGCGAAAATAGTCGACAACCAAAAGAGAGAGCGCGGACAATAAGAAGAAGACAAAAAAAAGGAAGAATGAAATGACAGAAAGAATGGGGAAGGAGAAAGAGGGTCTGCAACCTGCTCCCTTCCGAAAGAAGGGTCTGGGGTCTGCCAGGCATTTCCGGCAACATGGAGTGACGACACGAAGAGTACCGGAAGTGACGCAACTTTTTCCCTTTTTTTATTTCACTTCTCGCGGTTTGTAGTATATGGTGATTACGTGTGATGAGAGCCGCTATACTTTCTCTCAGAACTCACGCGAAGGACGCGAGATTGGATCAGACGATTTTTCATTCTCTGCGAAATGACCCGAGCAATACTTTGATCAGGCTGGTAAGATTACAGTGTTTTTACGAACTTTGCTTAGGTTTACTATTTCTCTTTAGTATAAGATTAGAGCTATAAGGCCTGAAAAGCTAAATAATAGGGAGTTTTCGTGGAGTGTTTTTTCGCTTCCGTTCCGCTCTCCGAAAAGAAGACGCCACTAAAGTGTGCATGATGCGCGGCACTAGAATTGCCTGCAGAGTCCCGTATCTCGTAGCGGGTTGCAGAGAACGTGTCGGCATAAACCATCTACAGAAAGCTCCCTAATGTGGAAGCAAGAAACGATAGCTTGGCATGCATAAATAAAATATTTAAAAAAATCATGCAAAAATATAAGGAGGCAGCCTTATCTGTTCTTCTCGTTGTTTTCTTGTTTCTTTAGCTTGCCTCTTGGAGCGAGCTGGAGTGAATTTATGGAGTTGTTCAAAAATTTGCCTAATGAAATATTTCAAACTTTCTGACACCTTAATACTGAAAACGTTTCTGCTAAACCTTTTCCGTGTTCGTGTATCGGCTTCTGTTAGCTCGAAATACACGTACGCAGTTATTTCGAACTGCTGACTCGTAAAATTAGATTGCAATTTTTTTGTTGTCTGGAGGTCCGGTTCGACTCAGCTTTGGCAACTGTTACAGATTCCGCCACATGACCGCAGCTGTAGCGAAACCTAGAAGAAAGACCGGGATTTATAATAATGTTGTCACACACCGTTAGAAAATAAAAAAAAAAAATTGGCAGCAACTTTCATTTTTAATGTCCTATAATGCGTCAAATGCTTTATAGGAGTTTTAATTCCCTATTTTGCATGGAAATGCATTATAGGGAATCGGTGTGTCATATGAGGTATATTTTCCCGCTAAATTTAGCGCGAAAGTGAATGGTTGTATACGTCACGTGACGCCAGGTCACGTGATGTCGATTTGCCCCACTAAATTTAGCGGGGAATCTGGATTAGTGTCTAGGTCACAAAACGTAAATTTTCCCGCTAAATTTAGCGGGTAGTTGAGTTTCCGTGTAGGTCACGTGACGTCAGTTTTCCGCTAAATTTAGCGTGGAAACTGAATTGGTGTTTCGGCCAAAGCCGGGAATTTTCCCCCTGAATTTAGTGGGGAAACTGAGTTAACGTATACGTCACGTGCCGTCAATTTTCCCAAGGAGTATAGGTCCCGGGACGGCACTTTCCCGCCAAATTTAGCGGGGCAACCGAATTGGTGTATAGATCACGTGACGTCAATCTTTCCGCTAAATTTAACGGTAAAACTGAATCGGTCCGTATGCTCCGTGACGTTGAGTCACGTGACATCAATTTTCCCGTAAAATTTTGCTGAGAAACCGAATTCGTGTGTAGGTCTCGTGATGACAATTTCTCCGCTAAATTTTGTGGGAAATGCAGACACGGACGAACGGACAAAATTTTGGGATTGGGGAGTGGCGTTAGAAAGCATTTCATGCTTTAAAAAGTAGCCCCCCCCCCTTGTGTGCCACATCTCAAACCAGTCGAGAGCGGAGGAAGGTGCGTGAAGCGGCACGCGGTTTTATTCACGCGTCAACGCCATATTGACCCTCAAAACAACCGAAAATGCAAAACTTAATATTGCCCTGCGCCAAGCATACAGGACCGCCTTAGGACTACCTCACAGAAAGGACTTCAACGAAGAATTTGTTGCGACTAGGAATCCACAACACCTGGGAAGAGATACAAGAGGCACATCACATCTCCCAGTTAGAACGCCTTAACTTAACATTGCGCGAGGACAGCGCAGCAGAGGTTGGTTGCATTATTTCTCCACGGGACGTGGTGCCGTCGGGGCCGAGATGCGCTCCGATAGCAAACCGGAACTTAAAACCCGTCGAATTTGTGCGGTTTTTTAGAAAGCCGTACAATGCTTCGCGTGCCTTCTATCGTTCTGCATTTTGTTGATTTAGTGTTCTTCGATGATGCTGGGCAATTTTCTGATTGAAACCATGCCCTTAAACACAATATTAAAAAGTTAATTACGCGAAAATAATTAACAATCTAATTATCCCGGACTTTAATAATTTTTCTAAATAGGCCCTCTGGCCCAAAACCAAAATGACGCATGCCTTTTTTTTTTCTTCTTTTTTTATGCGACGCGTAGTTCTCGGAATATCGAATTTGTCCACCTTTCGTGAAACACCCTGTATATACGAGGGTTGTCCGTAAAATAAGGTTCCCAATAATTTTTCACCATGAAAAACATATTTATTGGCATTCAATAATACATTTACGGAAAGCTCAGACTTTCCCTTTTTTCCGACATAATCGCCGTTGATATCAATGCATTTTTGCTTGTGGTGTACCGTCTTCTTTATGCCTGAATCATTGAACACTCCCGCCGCGCCGTGAAGGTAGCTTAAAACCTCTTCTTTCAGCTCCTCTCCGGCTCTGAAATGCGTCCCTCCCAGGTGTTTCTTCAATTCAAGGAAGAGATGGTAGTCACTTGGGACTATGTCTGGGCTGTAGGGAGGGTGTTTGGCAGTATCCCATACAAATTTGTTGATGAAATCGTTTGTTACACGGGCAATGTGAGGACGAGAGTTGTCCTGATGGAAACGCACTCCCTTCGTGAGCATGCTCTCCTCTTGTTTTGAATCGCGAGGCGAAGGTTCTTCAAAGTCTTAAGGCCGGTTCAGACACTTGCGTTTGAGTGCGTTTGACTGCGTTGCGGCGAGAACCGAAAGCGAGTCACCGGCACATCTGTAGCTTCGTATGAAGCGTGGAATCCAATTCAAGGAATCGTCTTGGCACGCGATATAAGAAGCAGGGATGTCCTGGTGTCTCGCTGCCGCTAACGCAGTCAAACGCAGTCAAACGCAACTGTGTGAACCGGGCTTTACAGTAGCGGTCCGCATTGATTGTTGTCCCGGCAGGCATGAATTCGCACAACAATATCCCCTTCCTGTCCCGAAAGACGCTCGTCATCACTTTGCCGGCAGACAGTGTTTGTTTGAACTTCCGCGGCTTCACCGACTCTGGATGTTTCCACTGACGGGATCGTTGTTTGGTTTCCGTCGTTGTGAAGTGGACCCACATGCTGTACGCTCATACACTTTTCTCCGTAGACTTTACACAGTTGGGAATGAATGTCCACCCGCGCGGTGTTTTTTTGCACATATAAAACCATTCACAGAGCGTAATTCACACCTGACGGGAAAGCGAGTGGGAGCTCCATCTCTAACGGCTGGCAAGCCAACACTCAGCGTCGCAGACAGCTCGCCGGGGCGGGGACTGAGAGAGGGGGAACCAACCTACAGGCCAGTGTCACCGGATCCCGCGTAACAGCGTTCCTCGCGACTGCAGCTCCTTGGGAACCTTATTTTACGGACAACCCTCGTACATATAGGAAGAAATGCGTTAACTGCCGGAAAATGCTGGCTGTACGAAGGAAGTATTGAAAACCCCGCGCGGAGCGCAATATGCTGCTGTACGAAGTTTCGATTGATGTTTTTATAGTTTTCGTAATGTTCAAAATTCCTGCTGCTTTGTGCGCATTATAATCACCAGGTTTTCGAAAGAATACCTTGAAATTGATATAACTCGTCAGCCATGCAGACCATATTTGCTTGAACAAAGAGCCCTAAGTCCAATACCACCTATTTGTCTTTCTACTTGTTATAATTTGTAACAAATTAAAAAAACGGTATATGACCTATTATAAATTACGTAATTGAAGCCTTGGATGCGCATCCTGCGACAAACAATTTTTAACGAAATTGACAAAAGTCTAGTTCTCCGCCATTACGAGTTCCCCGCCGCTACGAGCTCCCCGTGCACGAAATGGCATATGACGAGATGCCAACTGTGATCAGTTCCCCTATGACGAGTTGGCTGTGACGAGTGGACTTATGACGAGTTCTAGGCCCGGACGATATACCTCTTTTGGCTTACTTGTCTGGGCATGGTGGTCGAGTCCACTCCTCACTTTACAGTCAACTGTCAACATAAAGGGGAAAGGGGGGGGGGGGGGTTAGGCCACCTAGGGAGTGCTGATAGTGAGAGAGAGAGAACGCGTAAAAGTGGTGTGATCCTCTATTGTTTTGTGAGACCGATGGCCACCGCTTTTCTCATTCCCTATGCCCTCCCTGGCCTCTACGCATACTGCTATGAAAGTGAGAACTGACCAACGATCGATAACCCGTAACCGCCACTTTTTCTCTGACTGGTCGAGTTTTCGGTCAGGGAGTGTCCGTCG
>JAZHYW010009495.1:0-32943 GCA_037355805.1 Ixodes ricinus
CCGGATCCCCTACAGGTTTGCATTTGAAGAACCGAAGGGACAGTGTTTTCCAGTTTCTGGATCTGGCGCTGTGTCTCAAGGACTACACAGATATGCTGGTCAGCTTCGGTCCGCGGTCTGAGAGAAGGGGCGATTTTGGACTGCAGATCATCCCACTCCAAGCTGGAGAAGAAGAGGGGCATAGCAGTTTCTTGTCTCGGCTCTGCTCTCAGGAAGTCATGTGTTCACATGATGAATGGCAGTATTTTAGCGCGGGTTAAGAGTCTGGGGGGCGTCAGAGTTCCTGTCAGCGCGCTGTAACGGAGGTGGCAAGTGCCCTTCCTGAAGAAGGCAAAAGGGATAGAGAGGGTGAGGGCCGACTAAATAAAAAAACAGAAAGGTGGTGGTTTACTACATCCACTATGTCTCCCACAACCTTAAAACAAGCTGCAGGCGCAGTATGGGAGTCCCAGTAGTGTTCTCGGCCCCCCAAAGATGGAGCCAGAAGTTTTTGCAAGGGTGGGCGCAAGGAGCCGGTAATCGGGTGAAGGCCAAAATGTATGCCAAAAGGCACGCAAAACCTTTTGTGCTATGTGGCTCGAGTGCTGGTGTACAAGATACACCTGTCATGGAAAAATTCTGCATAGGCCAGACAAGGAGGTTGCCTGCAGATAGGCTCCGGGGCATGCCCACTCGCTGAGGACCACGGTGAGGGGGACTCCTCCCTTTGCATTGCAGAGGCTACTAGTGTCAGCCCGCCTTTGACGAGGTGACGGTTGAAGGAAAGGCATGAGGAGGGCCACCCGCGAAATTATCGAGGCTTTTTATATTTCTGTGTCGATCTGTGAGGTGAGCCGTCGGTTGCCTTATGTGATAAGGAGCTGTCCTTTTTGTGCCCAGACCTTGACTGGCATGGAGTTGTCGTCTATCTAGTGAGACCTATTTTACTGATGACGCTGGGCCTCGTGGAGGGCGTATTGTTTGATTACACATTGTGTTATCTGGTGCGCGACGTACGTGTTCTCCTTTTCCTTTTCAAATAGAAGATTTTTCAGTTGCGAGTTACCAGCTGTTGTCCTGTCGTGCCTGTTCCTTTCATCGTCCTCGTTTTTGAAGCTGTGCACACCCACCATGTTATGCACTGAAGTGGTATTTGGGAACACCAGAATACATGTACTACATGCCACTTGCTTGCAAAAGCTGCACCTGAGATATAATGAAGCTTGACTTGATTAGCAGAAGGCTAAGTTATAGTATTCAGTTTTTTCACAAAAACGTTTTTACAGCGGAGCTGTTAAGGCAAGGTTCCTCAGGATCGTGTCCGTGTATGTGCGACACAAACCTACCTGGACAGCTACCGCCATTTATAAGCGACGACAGGAAGCACGCAGCCAGTATGGTTTCTGCCGTCACTCCTAGATGGCGGCAACGCCTCAGCTATAATGAAGAATGGATATAGTTGGGCGCGTAGGCGAAATTCATCGTAGGAAACAGCGCGGAAAACAGACGATGACGAAGAAGAAGCACCTGGTGTATCAAGTACAGCTCCGCTGGTGCTTCCTTCTTCACGGGGGTGGAAAGAGCTGAACGTTTTTCAAACATTGCCAGCACTATGGGTTTCTTTGCCTGGCAGATAAGCGTGGCTTACGTTATATAACATGTCTGCTAGATTGCCTATTTTTGGTACGTTAATTTATATTATATTGATAAATGGTTTATTTATTTTCCAGATCAAGGGTGGATGGGCCTGGGGTCTCTCCATCCAAGTAAATAAATCTGCTGTTTCTATTTCTATCCTACATTATTTATGCAGTGTTGCCAAGCCAACTGCATGTGCATGTACAACGATCGCGTGCGAGACGTCGAACTACTCCGATTACACTATACAGCATGCCACAGATCTTACAGGCACAAAATGGCTAGCCTGGAGGACTACATGACTCACTGTTCCATTCATTGTCTGTTGACCAGTAGTAGGAAGTAAATCGAAGCAGCGAAACATGTGTCAGTGAAATGCGAAGCATGTCGTACAATGCGGTGGGAAGGTTATCGGATTTGACAGTGATGCAAGTTTGTCGAATTCTGCAATCTTTGACGTGTTGTACGAAGTGCTATAACTTCATTGTGGCAGCATTTTACGCTACAATTTACTTCTTACAATGGTCAACCGGCGATGCAATTAAACGGTGAACATTTTTACGGTGACTATTAAATTAGCGGTCAGTTGACCGGCACATGAACTGCCACCATGCCGTGATTTTAGCGGCGGTCAGTAAATCTCGTTTACGGTCTGTTCAGTATTGCCCGTAAAATTAACGGTATCTTTTTTTACTGTGACCGTTTATTTCACGGGGAGATCACTGGTCAGACAGTACGCATTTGGGCCCACGGTCTGCCGTATAAATAGCGAGAAGGTGTTGTGCGGCCAAATTTCCGGTCAACGGACCGTATGTTTTGACAGTCCATTTTTTACGAGTGTATATATATATACATATATATATATATATATATATATATATATATATATATATATATATATATATATATATATATATATATATATATATATATATATACATATATATATATATATATATATATATATACGGGGCAAGTGGCGAAACTCACGGTGAGAAACAACAAACAGCGGAAGTTTAATCGACAGTTTCGCCGAGAGACTCGGCTCGTCCGGAGATAGAGAGAAGAAGAGAGAGATGTAATAGGAACTTTCATCATCGTACGAATATGTCCGTACCGGTGAATCAGGAATGGCAAATTGTTTCTGAAATGGTTTTTACCGCGGGTGGTCACATTTTTTTTTATGTTCCACTGATTTGATTGTACAATGATCAATAAAAGTTCGCGAAAAAACAAGAATTTCTAATAATCTAAATGACAAATGCTCCCGGGATCATAGTCGCAATCCCATACGTCAAAAAACTTAATTTTCGTGAAAACTTCATTTTTTGTATTATTTCAATTTGAAACATATTACAGATATTTGATCTGTATATTTGATATAACAATGTTTTCCAGCTTGTACCCCCCTCCCCCCACCCCCTTTTGTAACGCCCGCAAAGGCATCCATGTTTAATAAATTATGATGATGTCGACGTGACAGTTAGTATTGCTAAAAATAAGGGCGCCAATGTCACGTGGTACACGTGCGTTCGTATACACCTCGGTCAGGGCTATACCGACCGGTTAATATATATTTTTATTTTATATCTTGAAAATTTGGAAACCCAGCAAAAATAAACTCCCTACTTCGGAGAATTGGAGATCTAACAAAACTAAACTTCGATTAGCTCCGAATATTCCGCAACATATAAACTCCGAAAAACACCTTCCGAATTTAACGAGAAATAAACTCCGAAAACACGGGATCCTATATACGTGTATAGTACATTACCCCACGGTAACGAATGCATACATACCATTCTCAACCGTGAAATATTGCGCCCGCACATGCATTAAGATGTATTGTGCCGCACGACAGCTAAAAAGGGCATTCACGCCAAATGGCATTGACTGACAGATTTCTGCGCAACATGAATCACAAGATGGTGCGAAAAGACGGCGATGACAAAGTCAGATCACCAGAAGGGGATGCACTTTTCGCCCCAATGTCGAAATTGGGCGTGGACTCAAGCAAACGGGCTCTTCGTATTAGATTAATTCTACAGCAGAGATCTGGGGCGCTTCCTCTTTGTTTTATGGAGAAGTGGAAGTTCTCATTTCACGTTCAGGGAGTCACCTTGGGAGTAGAGCGGTATGAGCCACTAGGGTTTTTGCGACCCAGCAGCTCTTTTAACCCTAACGAATAATATTATTTTTAGATTGTTTAGTTGTTGCCACCAATCAAATAGTTTTTTCCACTAAATATTCCATTTGAAAATACCGTTTAGCAACAGAAACTTGAAGGACATTTACGAGTCTCATAATGTGTTTGGCTTGAATGCCGCTAAAATACCCGTGAAACAGGGGTATAAGACTACAACGCGAGCTACGTGCTATATGGAAGACACACGACACGTCTAGGCTGCCTGAAAAGCTGTCGGACTCGCTGTCAAGACTCCGTTGTGCACTACGCCTGAGCCCAAACAAGTAGCGCAATTTATGATGTCGAAAAAGTCGCCTCTCTTTGTTGTCGTTTCCTTCCTAACCACACATTTAATTAGAAAGCAGGAGTGCAATATCTTTTAAAGGTCGGTGAAATCTCGCGGGATAATACAGCATGTACACCTGTGTCAGTAAAAGAAAAAGTGTCGTTCACCGGATGCCAAGTCCGAGTGCGCAGTTCACAACGCATGCTATTATTAAAACGTACTTTATTAATTAGGATCAATGTGTCTGGCCGAGTGGCCTTATTTGATGTGGAGAGTGGAAAAAGACTAAGGGTGAGGTGGGGCGGCGATGATTAAATGAGCCTCCCGATTTCGGACGACCGGAGAAATGCGATGAGGGATGAATACAGATTCTTCAAGGCACCAAGTAGTTGTGTGTGGTTCTTATTGGTTTGGTCCATTCCCATTACGTGGCTGGTCGGAGTTCGGATGGTAATGTAACAAGCGCTGCCGCACGTTACAGTGCTAGCTCAAACTGAGCAAACACCTATGTGCTGCTTATGCCGGAAATTCTGGTGGTGTGGAAATGCACGCTGCAAGGCACTGTGGAATCTCGCCGTCAGCCCGCTGTCAGTAGCCAAAGACTCAGTCACGGCCTCCAGCGAATAGCCCGTGACGGAGAAACGCCTCCGGATTAAACGAAACAAATTATTCCCGGCGACGACAGGTGAAATCAAAACAGGCTCGCTCAAGTCGCGTTTCCTCGTTTCTTTATTTCTCCCTCGTCAGGTTCCACGCGGGACCAGAGGCTGCTTGCGCACGAAGGGGCGTGTCGGCCGGAAGTGGGTCAGGGCGCACGAAGCAGGCAGGTAGCGCGGCCTATCGGCGGAAAACTGCGATCGAGGCTCATTAATAACGGCCGCGCAGCGCGGAGCGGGCGCAGATAGCAGCGAGCAGGCCGTCACCCCTTGTGGGGGCTCCGGAATTAAGTTTTAATTAATCGTTGCTTGACCCCGGGGGAACAGCGAGAGGGCGCTGCGTGCACGAGCGGCGGCCGCCATCGGAGCCGGCGATCCGCTGGTGAGGGTGGGGTTGTGCGGCCGCCTGTAGTAGTGGTCACGTGACCGGTATGATTACGCTGCTGCCGCTGGGAAGGTGAGGAGGGCGCACGCGTTGATGGAGCAGGCGCTATGAATAGAAGTTTTATCGTTAGTGCCTTCGCGCGGGAGCGCGCGGCTGCTGGGGTTCGTTAAGTGGACTCATTAATCGACATCGCTCTGGCCGATGATTTGAGCAAGTAACAACGTATCGTTCTCGTGATTTTTTCGTTTGCCTAGCAATCACACTTTTACTTATCGAACTAGATGATTTTTTTTTAGAAAGAGAGAGAGGGTGAGAGAGAGAGAGATCAGGAACGAGAAGCAGGGAGGTTAGCCTAGACTGTCCTGTTTAGCTACTTCGGGGAGGAAAATAGTTTGAACCACGCACACACGAGCTAGATTATCTTGGTCTCAAAGATGGACAAATGCTGAAGTTTACAAACATACATAAAAAAGGTGATAAATTAACTGCCTCCTTGTTCAACTGCAAGACGTCATTCATGTTCGCTCCTACCTTTATTTTGGCCCGCCGAAGTGAACGTCTGGCTAAATGAAAAAAAAAATGAGAGCTTGGTAAGATAATCTTGTTTGTGCTCATAATATATATATATATATACAATATATATATATATATATATATATATATATATATATATATATATATATATATATATATATATATATATATATATATATATATATATATATCGGGTGTTTTTTTTTTACTTAAAATATTTGTTTTAAAAAAAGCCGTAAAAGTTGCACTTATGCGGTTCGTGCAGGTGAGTTATACGGCCAGGGGACATAGACTGCGTTACTATGCTGCTGAACAACATCATTGATATGCACATTGAAAAGGAACGGTCGTAAAACACTCCATTGTGGAACACCGGCAGTAATTAATTTGGAAGATGAAATGTTATTATTCATTATTCGCCGTCTTAGAAACAAAAGCCTGTTTAAAAGCTAAAAGAACACTTTTTTCTAGCTGCTCAGACAGCGCAGGGGTAAAGCATCAGACTACTTGTCGTAAGCTTGGTTGGTGGCTCGATTCCCGCCGAGGGACAAAGTGATTTTTGCGAAGAAACCTAGCCATGTTGTTTTCCGTTACAACCTCTCTTGATGCTCGAGACCTACAAGCCAGACTAAAAGGCATTGTGTGTTAATATTTAACACGAAGTCTTGCATTCACTGTTACAGGCATGTAGACTTTTGATGGCACTAAGCAGGATATGAGCTGGTTTGCGAGCTTAAGGGCCGGATAATCTTCTAAGATGTCGGCGATTGAAGGGGCCGAGCTGATAAGCTCCTCCTTGCCTGGATGGTCCTTCCCATAGTATCTTCCACCACTTCCTTGTCAGAAACTGTTTTCTTCATGTATCTTTTCATTGCGTCCATGTGGCCAGCAATGCTGTGCCGATCCTCTGACATGATCGGAGATGCTCCAAACTGCGCAAACTTGCAACAAACAACCATGTTCAATAGATCTGCTCATCGCCCCCAGTTTATTTTCTTGCCACATTGCAACTATTTCTCATGCAGTAAAAACAGGGGCTGCGAAACATGAAACCAATAACTTAACATATTCATTAGGTAGTGGGCCACCGGTTGGTGACGTCGCATATGTCAGCCCACGGCTACAAGGTCCTGCTCCTATGTCTCAAGTACTATGTGTACTGTAGGGGTCTCATGTCGTCGATTCATGTCCACTATAAACGCAACTCTGCTCTAATAATGTGTTCATATAATTTGCACTGCTGTTTATTGTTTTAGTATAGTTTCATCTGGTTTTTTTTTTTTTTTACTAATGCTACTTGCCTGTACCACAATTCTACTACTAGGTTACACGCACCAGCTCTTTGCGCAATGAGACACCTCAGCTGCACGAAATCTCGCTCAGCAGGAGGAACATCCCAAGAAATAGAGCTATTTGCTCGGTTTTCTAGCAGTCCAAAAATATAACTAAAATGCAAGTGCTTTTTTTAATGCAGCTAGAGGAAGGAATGCAAAAACTGTCATATGAAGAGATTTCTTTTTCACTACATGTTGAACTTGAATAATCCCCACTGAATTGAGCAGCAGGGCAAAGACACTGCGCTTGCTCTCTTGTTTTGTTTAAAACTTCCAACAGCTTGGCGCAAGGCAGTGCCATTTTAAACCTTGTTATCACATTGGGTATGCTCTCAGATCCAGCCAGCTGTGGGTCATAAAACTGGTGACCATGCTTTCTGCACATACTCATATGCATAAGGGCAGGGTCAAGTAAAGAAATACTTGTCCGGAGAGCCCACAGTTTCTGTCAATCCGTAAGCTGAGCCTTTGGAAGAAAATTAATAGCAAAAGACCAACAACAGCTTCATTTACTGCGAATGTGCTGAAAGAGTGAAGTGTAATACAACAAAGGCTAAACTGCACCTTTTTCCTATATCTTCTGCATCATGTAGCCTTACGATGATCTCGCAGTATAGGGCCGGTCTTGGTTTTCTTTCAATCACCATGAGAACAGTTGGCAGATTTTCCGAGGCAACATCGATAAATCGCTCCTTGCCTTGACGCCAGTACTAATACAAAAAAAAACCTCTGCAAAGATCTGTAAGAAAAATTATTTTCACATCTTCAGTTTACTTGAAGATATTTGTAAACTGATCTTTCAAAAAAAGAAACGCGAAAAAAGTCATGATTTATTAGTTGTAACAAAATCATAATTGATGTCAGTGGGATAAAAAAGGAGATCCATTATGAATGTCAACGTTTGGCCGGATTGAAGATTTTCGAGGGGGAGGCGACGAGTGACCTGCCTGCGTGGAACGACTTCATAAATTTTTCAACGCCAACGACGTCGCTGCTGCGAGAAAGAAGTCGATTTTATTTAGGTGCTGCGGCCAAAGGACGTACATTTTACTTCGGAACCTAGTGAAGCCCCCGACTCCGCTGGACAAGTCACTCGCCGAGATTCTGGCTGAACTCGGGAGGCATCACGCTCCTACACCTTCAGCCATGGTTAAGCGTTTTCGCTTCAACACCAGGGTGCGTTCTGAAGCGGAATTGATTAGAGTTCCTGTATAGCTACCTACGGTAGCAGAGTTGCGCATTCAGCCTCGGCGGGTGGCCGTAGCGCCGGCTTTCCTGCACGCCCTAGATGCTTTGCTCCTCACGTGACTAAATCTGGCGAATAGCGGCGCCGCGCGCGCCGCCGCGCATGGAAAACAGGAGAGGAGGAGAAGGAGGGCGAAAGCAGGGGAACATACGCCGGGGCGCGAGCAACATCGGCGGAGCGACCGTAAAGGTGGCTTTCTTGCACGGTGCCGGATGCTTTGCCCTCACGTGATGGATCTCGGCGAATAGCGGCGTGGCGGCGCGGGGAAATCAAATGCGCAACTCTGCTCCCCCTTCGGGGGAGCATATAGAGGAACTCTAGAATTGATCAGCGATATCGTTGATCAATATCACGTCACGATATCAATATCACGATATCGCCGAACTCTGAAACATGCTACGCGACAGAATCGTGTGTGGCATCAACAACGCTACGATTCAGACCCGGCTGCTCGAGCTGCCGGACCTCACCTTCGAAATTGCCGTTCAAACTGCGCTCGCAATGGAATCTGCGAAGAAGGATGCCGGCGAACTCTGCCAAGCTGGTGCAAGCATTCTGTCTACACACAAGGTTGGAGACACAGCCCAAGATACCAGCTGTTATCGCTGCGGAGACAGAAGCCACCTGGCATCCTCGAGATGCAGACACATTGATTCGACGTGCCATTACTGTCAGAAGAAAGGTCACCTGTTGGCGGTGTGCAACTCAAGGAAGAACGGGAATCCGCCCAAATCAAAGGCTTCGTGGACGCCTCGTCGAGGTCTGCAAAGATCAACGCCATCGGCTCAGATGAACACAGTCCACAACGACGTTGACACTTCTGAAGACTCAAGTCAATTCTTGCAAGCGACGACTTACGACATGGGGCACCTAAGTGGATCGTCCACGGTACCACCTTTTCGTGATCTCCGTTGAAGTCTTCGGCAAACCTCTTTCCATGGAGCTAGACACCGGAGCAAGCGTCTCGGTGATGTCTGCAGACAAGTTTCACGCTGCATGTCCCAATGTGAGTCCCGAACCTTCAAACGTTCTTTTGCGGGGATTTTCTGGAGACCTTGTGCAAGTCAAAGGCAAAGCAAACGTTCATGTTAAGTACAAAGGTCATGAGGAAGTTCTTCCACTGTTCATTACCACCGGACCCTCACCAACGTTGCTTGGCCGGAACTGGTTTCGCGCTCTGGGCCTGAGCTTCGAGGGACTCGAAACTGTGAACAAGCTCACTGATGTCGGGACTCTTATAAGTCAATTCTCTGGAGTCTTCGAAGAAGGCTTAGAGCACATTCAAGGGAATTTCTGCGAAAATTCTGGTGCCCGCAAATGCTCCACCAAAGTTCTGCAAGCCCCAGACCTCTTCCATTTGCACTGCGCGATGGAGTCACCCAGGAACTCCAGAGATTGCAACGGGAGGGGGTGATCGAGCCTGTCAAAACTTCAGACTGGGCAGCCCCCATTGTTCCTGTCTTAAAGAAGGATGGCAGGGTGCGCATATGCGGAGACTTTAAAGTGACAGTGAATCCCGTGTCACGTTTGGAAACCTACCCTGTTCCGCGTGTTGAAGAACTGTGGGCTGCGCTCTCAGGGGGAGACAAGTTCACGAAGCTGGATTTGCGGGATGCATATCAGCAAGTTCCCTTGGACCAAGAGTGTCGTAAATTCGTGACAATCAACACCCACATGGGTCTTTTCCAGTACACAAGGCTCCCGTTCGGAGTATCTTCGGCCCCAGCCATATTCCAGCGCGAAATGGAGAATCTTTTCCGAGGCTATACCAAGCGTAGCCGTTTACGTCGACGACATCATTGTCACGGGTGTTGATGATCAGGACCACTTGAAGAACCTCAAGAGCGTTCTCCAGCGACTTCAGGATGCCGATCTCAAGGTGAAGCTGGAGAAATGCGAGTTCTTTGCACCTGAAGTGGAGTACCTGGGCCACGTCATTAACAACCAAGGACTGGCTCCAAACCCAAAGAAGGTGGATGCCGTCGTCAACGCCCCTGCTCCTCGTAACGCGAAGGAACTTCAAAGTTACCTTGGCCTGATTAACTTTTATAGACGTTTACTTGCCAAATCTTTCATCGACGCTTCGTCCCCTGCATCTGCTGCTCATGGAGGGCAAGAGGTGGACGTGGCAGAAGGAGCAAGAGCAAGCCTTTTGTGAAAGTAAAGGCTCTTGACAAGAGCACCTGTTCTGGTGCATTATGACTCCAAAAAAGAGCTTCTACTCAGCTGCGACGCTTCACCGTACGGTGTTGGTGCTGTGCTGGCGCACATCGAGAGTGATGGAAGAGAGCGACCGTAGTGGCATTTGCGTCACGGCGTTTACTTCCGGCTGAACAAAATTACAGTCAAGTTGACAGGGAAGCATCTTGCTTTGGTTTTCGGCGTAAGCAAGTTTCACCAATACCTGTGGGGAAGACCATTCACTGCGGTGACCGACCACAAGCCTTTACTCGGACTGCTGAACTCCGATCGAGGCGTGCCAAGCCAAGCCTCTCCCCGAGTTACAAGGTGGGCTTTGACCCATTTCATGTTACCAGTTTAAACTCATCTACAGACCTGGAAGGCTGTTGGGGAACGCCGACGGTCTCAGCAGACTGCCTCTTCCGACGAACAGCGCCCCCGACAGCACGCCAGCCGACGTGTTCATGCTGGAGCAGTCCTACCCTGATGTATTATCTCCAGCTGCAGTCGCTCGAATGACAAGGAGAGATCCTCTGCTCTCGCAGGTTGTGCAGGCTGTGCTCACTGGAACACCTTTTCCTGCCGGTGGAGACTGGGGTCCTTTCTCTGCCAGGCACAACGAGCTCAGCCTACACGAAGGTTGCCTGTTCTGGGGATCTCGTGTAGTAGTGCCTACGCTCCTACAGCCCCAAGTGCTTCAACTTCTTCATGCTGGGCATCCTGGAGTAGAAAAAACCAAGATGATTGCCAGATGCCATGTCTGGTGGCCTGGGATCGATAATACTATCGCCAATCAAGTGAGAGACTGCAATGTCTGTCAAGCTTATCACAAGTCTCCACGTGGCGTACCCATCACGCCTTGGCCTTTTCCTGAGAAGCCATGGTCCAGGCTCCATGTCGACTTTGGGGGCCCATTCCTGGGCCACTACTTCCTAGTTATGGTAGACGCTTTTTCCAAGTGGGTGGAAGTGCATCCTGTTCCATCACCCTCAGCAGAGGCCACGATATCGGTGTTCAGGACCGTTTTCGCGCAACATGGTCTGCCCGACCTCATTGTTTCTGATAATGGGCCAGCATTTATCAGCATCCAGTATGCTGAATTCTTGCAGCGGAATGGCATTCGTCGCATGCTGGTACCACCATACCACCCAGCTTCTAATGGAGCAGCAGAAAGAGTAGTTCAAACTATAAAGGACAAACTCAAGAAGAGTGCGCCTGGTGAATTCAAACCTCAGGTGGCAAGATTACTGTTTCACTATCGCACACGCCGCAAGTAACGGGTCGCGCGCCATGCGAGTTGCTCATGGGCAGGAAAATCAAAACGCCATTAGACGTCATGCACCCCAACCTTCGGACCACCGTCCAACTGAAACAACTGAAGCAGAAGTTGCACGCTGACCAAGGTTGCCGTCGTGGTCCACTGCTCGATTCTGGTACGCCGGTATTTGCAAGGAATTCCAGACCCGGACCGCCTTGGGTGCCTGCTTCAGTTTCGGGCCCAGTGAGTGCATCCTCAGCCGAGATTACTCTGGAAGATGGAACGTCCTGGCATAGACATGGAGATCACCTTCGTCTGAACCCCATGCATCCTTCACCCCAGCCAGGGGCCGTCTCTCAACAGCATCCCGAGCTGCCGCTACCGATGGAAAATACCGCACCAAGCGAAGCCGAACCTGAGCAGCAGCCGACACCATCAGGGGAAACATGCCCATCACCAACCCCTGCCCTGGTCGAGGAGAGTCCCGCTATTTTAAGGAGGAGCTCAAGAATCAAGCGACCTGTTCGGCGGTACTCTCCAGGACCATGGAACAAATAAAACACTCACTTACGGGGGTAGGAGTGTTAACCGCCTACTAGCGCCACCTGCACCGCCTTCTAAACTGGTGTAGGAAGGACGGCAATGGATTCTTTGTGGGATATATAGAGACCAGTGTGTTGTGAGCTGTCATCCAGTTCGGATGTCTTTTCTTCGCGCTCCGCACTCGTAACATTACTCTTCCCTTTAAAAAGAGCATCGTCTCGATGCAATGCGCAAGGCAACAAAGCAGAACAAAACAAATAAAATAATGGGAAAATACGGAGGCTGGCCTATCAAGCGTAGCACGGGATCACAATTCACAGTCTTATCGCGCGTAGTATGGCTTGAGGCGCACGACATGGACGACATCAGGTCGTTGTGGCCGGCGTGGTGATGCTCTTGCTCTGTCGGGCATCGCCTCGTAGTCAGATCTCCGAGTCGACGAAGTACCTTGTAGGGTCCGAAGTGGCGCTTCAGGAGTTTCTCGCTTAGCGTCGTCGTATTAGGGTCCAGACCCACACACTGTCTCAGGGCTTGAAGCGAACGTCGGCCCGACGAAGGTTGTTGATCTTGAATCCGGAGTCGGGCAAGCTGCCGAGCTTTTTCAGCCCGTTGAGCAACCACCTGGGAGCGTTCTCCCATCGTCAGCTGGATCGTGGGACAGCATCGCGTCGAGCATGGTGGTTACTTTTCGGCCATGCACCAGCTGAAACGGTGTTATTCCTGTGGTCTCTTGCAACGCCGCGTTGTAGGCAAACGCGACGTAGGGTAACACCTCGTCCCACGTCTCTGTGTTCTACGTCGCCATACATGGGGATCATGTCGGCGATAGTTTTGCTTAGCTGTTCTGTTAGTCCATTAGTTTCCGGATGGTATTCAGTGGTTCGACGGTGGCTGCTGTTACTGAGACGAAGGATCTCTTGCATCATCTGGGACTTCAGGGGCGTCGTGCCACAGGACGATGGACTCGATGAAGAACTTCCGAGGACGCCTAAGCACTTCTTATGAGTTGTTATTGCGAAAGCATTCATAGCGCCGAGAGGAGCAGAAGCAGCCGCAGCGCCAGCAGTGAGTGCGGTTGTGCGCCGCGAAGACCGCCCTGGCCTTGACCAACTCTATACTTACGGCCACTCCATCTGGAAACGCTCCAGCACGCACCTCCCAGAGGGCCGAGTTTCAGTGGCGCCTCGTGGCGGGAGTGCTGGTGGCTGGTAGTCGCTGGTGGCTGCTGTACCGCCGGGTTAGGCAGCGGCAGGAGTGCGAAGCTCGGCGCAGCGCGTGCTGAAATCATGTGTCCTCTCATCATCATCATCGCCCTAGCTGCGAGTACCGCTTGACGACGATAAGCCTCAAAGCGTAACGTTAGGCGTAACGTTAGGCCTAACGTCAGGTCAGAGCATACCCGCGTACCCCGTCACGTCAAACAGCTGCACGTACCGTTTGACGACGTTAGACCTCACAGCTTAACGATCGGCCTAACGTCAGGCCAGTGCATACCCGCGTCCCACACTCCCGCTGCGCCGCCAGCAGTTTAGCTGGCTCCTTAGCAACGATGACGCCGTTTCTATGGAGCCACATGGCGCGTCGCAGCTAATGGTAATTAAAGTTAAGTTTCGCTGCTACAGAACAACGCCGGCTTCGCTTTATGGGACAGCTAATGCTTTCGCGTTAAGACTTGGCAACTTCAACAACCGTACCTGATGGGAGGGCCATCGTCTAGGCGTGCCATGTGAGATAATGGGTGGCGACGATTATCCATTGTTGTCTTTGCGTCGATGGTGGGAACGGTCTAAGTAAATCCATTCCGATTTTCCGGAATGGGGGAGATGGCAGCGCAATAGGCCGAAGAAGTCCTGTCGGTCTCGTCGGTGTTTTCTTCCGTCGTCGACACACGTGGCAAGATGGAGTGTACTGATGTGCTGTCTTTGCAAGCTTGGGCCTGTAACACTTCTAGCGTATCCTGGCAAGAGTCCTGCTGTATCCAAGGCGTCCCGCCATGCATCGGGTCTTCGTGGCAGGCTTGAAATATCTCTTCTCGTAGACTGGCAGTGATCACCACCAGCAACGCCGTGTTGTTGTCGCTGAATTTCTCTTTGTACAGCACACCTTGTCGGAAGGAGAAGGTTGGCAGTGTTACTAGGAAAACGCGGGGAACCGCACTTCTTTGTCCTCTAAGTGCTCGATGAATCCTCAAAATTCAGGATCATCTCTTTGGAGTGACGCCCAGTCACTGACGTCCAGTGCGCACAAAAAACACTCGTCCTCGTCGTCTCAGTGCAGGCAGGACCGGCCTAGGCAGTTTTCTCCCGACCCCGTTCGTCAACCTTGATCTGCCAGTAGCCACTCTCCAAGTTCATCGACGAAAAGTATCGGAACGGACTTCCGTACAAGTACGGGCGAAACATGGTGATGGCCCTGACGACGGCCAGGCATTCTTTCTTCGTCGTAGAGAAAATACCCTCCTTCTTGGACAGTGTCCGGCTTGCATAGGCAATTACCCCCTCTGTTCTCTCCTGTATTTGGACCAGCACCGCGCCAAGCCCCGTGTTACTTGCGCCAGTGTGGATTTATGTTTGGGAAAATGTGGTTCAAATGGCCAAGGACGGGAGATGTTTGAAGTCTTCGTTTAAGCATGTCGAACACCCGCTGGTGCTCCTCTGTCCATTGAAACTTTACGGTGTATTTTGTAAGATGTCAGTGGTGCAGAAAGCTCCGCAAAATCTCGAACGAAGTGCCTGTAGTAGGCACGGAGGCCTATCAACGTTCTTAAGGCTTTTTTGTCCAACGGCGGGGAAAATTCAGCCACGGCGCGCGTCTTCTCGGCGTGAGGAAGAACACCCTCGCTGCTCACGACGTGGCCAAGGAACTTGAGCTCACCATAAGCGAACCGACATTCCATTGGCTTGATAGTTAGTCCAGCGGCCTTGATGGCTTGAGGTACGGCACGGAGTCGTCGTAAGTACTCGTCAAAGTTGCTGGCGAACACCGCAACGTCGTCGAGGTAGTCGAAAATGCTCTGCCATTTTAAGCTTGCTAGCAGGGTGTCCGTTACACGCTGGAAGGTCGCCGACGCTGTGCATAGTCCAAAAGGCGTCAGTATAAATTCTTACAGCCCGTCGGGCGCGACGAAGGCAGTTTTCTCCCGGTTCCGTTAATCAACCTCGATCTGCCAGTAGCTACTCTTCAAGTCCATCAACGAAAAGTATCGGGGGTGGTGCAGACGGTCTAAAGTATCGTCGATGCGGGGGTCCGGATAGACGTCTTTCTTTGTCACAGCCTTGAGTCGATGATAGTCCACACAGAATAGGGACCTTTAGCAAACCGTTGCCGTGCTCCGCCAACAGCACTACCGGAGCGTTTTAAGCATGCTCTTAAGCTCGCGACCCGCGGTCATGGTACCACCCGGGCGCTCGCTTAAAGCATGCTTCAAAGGCTCCGGTAGTGCGGTACACAGAGCACGGCAATGGTTTGCTAAAGGTTCCTAATATCAGGGTTCTGTCCTTCTTCTTTACAAGCACAAAAGGTGAAGCCCATGGACTGCTTGACGGCTGGGTGATGTCATCGTCGAGCATTTCCTGAACCTGCTATTGGATGACTTCTCTCTTTCAAAGAGAGACGGTACGGTGACGGGTGGACTGGGTACACGTCGCCGTCGGTAACAATGCGATGTTTCGTCACTGGTGCCGGGCGTATTTTCGATGACGTGGCAATACAGTCACTGTATTCAGCGGGGAGATCAACCAGTTGCAGGCACTTTGGAGCTGCGATATCGAGGTCGACGTCGAGCTGCGGCGGCGACGTGTTCTTGTGCTCTGACAACAGGTTTTCTTGAGGATTGCGGTGACCACGGCTGGCTCTTGAAGCTCCTCGACGGGGCCCACGGTGGTACCCTTCGTTAGGTGCTGCCGCTCCTCTCGCAAGCTTGTCACAAAAATGGTTGTACGTCCTTCTTAGAGATCCATTATGCCTCATGCGATGCCAATTCCTTTTTCAAGGAGCAGTTGGGCGCTGCCTGCCAGAAGAGCTTCACCGCGAATGGCTGCGTCGGTTATGACGGTTACGAAAACACTCGACCGCGGCGGCAGGTTCACATGGCCGGCAATAACTCGGATCCCGGTTTATTTATTTATTTATTTCAGTATCCTCAAGGCCCTGACTATGCATTAATGAGGGGAGTGGACCAAGACAAATTTGGAATACAAACAATATATAAGCACTAGAAGCCAAGCACTAAAAACGTACATAATAAAAAAATGTCTTAACAAGATTAGAATTATAGAAAAAAGTAAACAAACAGGGAAATGTTAACATAAGTAAGCAGTCACAGCAGTTTTAAATAAGTGAAAAGACGGTATGTTTACCAATTGTCGCGAGAAGGTGGTTCCATTCTAAAGATGCTCTGATAATGAAAAGTTACAATAAGCAGAGGAAATGCAATGAGGAATTCCGACTTTAAATTGATGATCTTCGCGCGGTGAGATGAAAACAGGATTTAACATTAGTTTGTTTTTTAGTAAAGTTTTGGAATAATAAATTTTATTTAAAAAAAAGAGACAAACGAGATATTTATCGGCGTAATGAAAGAGCAGGAAGTGGTAAACTAGTTCTCATAGTTGAGACACTAGATGCGCGATGATAGTTAGTAAATATAAAACGGGTACCGCGATTCTGTAGGGCTTCAAGATCAGTCACGAGAGTTAAGAGAGTTAAAAAAATTACGAGAGTTAAGAGACGTCATGTTGCGCTCCACTGGTGGCAGAGCAAGGTTTCTCGGCGTCAACTGGTTTGTCCCGAGGTCGATGACGGCGCCATAATCGTAGAGAAAGTTCATTTCGAGGATAACGTCGCACTCACAGTCTTGCAGAACGACGAGCTTCACTGGGCACGTCTCGCCTTGGATCTCGACGCGAGCAGTGCATCTCCCGACTGGTGTGATGAGGTGCCCTCAGGCGGTTCGTATTTGAGGTCCGTCCCATGGCGTCGTCACTTTTCGCAGGCGGCGAGAGAGCCTCCCAATCAAGACTGAGTAGTCTGCTCCGGTGTCCGCGAGTGCCGATGCGTCGTGGCCGTCGATAACAACGTTTAGGTTCTTGGGCACCGTTGTAGGCGCGTCATTACGATGCGTGGCGTCGAGAGAGTGGGAGCGCTCCAGCGTTGTTGGAGGCTCTTTACTTCGGTCGTCTTCGGCAACGCTACCTCCGGGCATTGCCGCACTTAGCTTTCCCGACGAGATATGGGGGACAGGTCGTCCCGACGAGAGCGGCGGAAGGGCGAGAGTGCACGTCGAGGCGAGGGCGAACAGGAATATCGGGGTGGAGTCGACATCGGGGACAGGGATCGTCGCAGGTACTCCTCGATATCCTTTGGTCTCTCCCTAAGGTCGTGGGCCGCTCGGCGCAAAACCTCGCAGGTCCATTTGTCGGCATGGGCACCTCCGGTGGACGTGGTCGGCCTCGCAGCAGTGATAATACAGCGGACGTCGATCGGCTGTGCGCCACACATTCGTCTTCCTAGGCGGCGCTTGTTCAGTGCGGACGAGCTGGGGCTGCCTAGGGCTGCCCTTTCCGACGTCGGAAAGTCTTGGCACCGGCTCGCGTCGAGGCGGCGTCGAATACTGCCGGGCGACGCTCGTCGAGCCACTGCGGCATAGGTCAGGGTGAGCTCATCGGATGCGTCTACGCTGGCAGGATCTTCCGGTTGCATTGTCCGCTGAACTTTCTCGCGGACAACTTCGGCTATCAACAGCGAAGCCGGCTGGTTGGCAGCAGGCAGGAGTTTCCTGAGCTCTTCCCGGACGACGCCGTGAATAATTTCGCGAATGCCTGGGATGCTGGAGCCAAGATCGCAACTAGACGGCCCGAGGGCAGCGAGGCCGGGTAGTCGCTGGTAGTGACTGGCTCGGGCTTGCAGGGCATGCTCGATGTTCTTCACCTCAGTGACAAAGTCTTCGACTGTTGTCGGAGGGCTGCGTACAAGTCCGCTGAAGATGTTGTCCCTCACGCCCTGCATGAATATTCTTAGCTTCTTCTCTTCTGTAGCCTGAGGGTTGGCACGGGCGCTCGGGCGCAGAACGTCCTCCACGAAGCCGGTGACGCTCTAGTTATGGCCCTGGGTTCTGGTTCGAAGTAGGCCTTCGGCTCTCTCTCGGCAGTGTTGGCTGGCAAATCTCCCTTTCAGCTCGCTCTTGAAAACGTCCCACGACGTCAAAGAGGACTCATGATTTTCGTACCCCCTCAAGCGAGAAATTGACTTTGTGCAGGCACTGCTTGTCGGCCCAGCCAGCGGACAACGTGTTCGTACTGGTTGATCCAGTCTTCGACGTCTTCGTATTGGTCGCCGTGGAACGGAGTAGCCGTCCTTGGTGCGATGGACAGGTAAATGATGGTAGAAGCGACTGGGGTCTGTGACTGGTCGGCCATTGTCGTCCTGTGCGGCTTGGGCTTGTTCAGCGGCAGACCAAAATCAGGATGCTGTCCCTGGGTGCGGCGGCTAGTTCGAGTTCCAGGTTCTTCAAAGAGCGTTCTTTTCGCCGGGCGTGGAATCGGACTTTGTTGACGGGTCCGCGGAGGCGAATAAGCAACCTTAGGCATAGGGTGCTACCCCTCACCTCCACAAAAATGACACGATTGACAAATGATGAGGTGGCGAATAACTGGAGAAACTAAACGCTTAATATGGCGAACTTGAGCCCAAAACAAAGTAGAAGAAGGTTATCGTCGCAGGCGTCGATATTGGCGGAACAGCAGGATCGAGCGCTGGGGCGAGACTGCCCCGGCTCGCCACGCGGACCCCCTTATGTACACGCGTGGGCTTCTGAACAAACGGTACAGAAACCTCGGCGCGCAGAAGATTCGGTCCTCGAACATGCAACAGGGTCCTCTAAATCACCAGAACGCGACATTCATAGAAATAACAAGACGTTGCGCCGGCTCCCAGGCATTGAAACTCAGCCTTCTGCGTGGGAGCCAGTCACGATAACCCTTCGACCACGGGCGCGCTTGCTCGGGGACGCGCGTGGCAAAATATATGATTAGGTACTATTACTCAGTACATCTATATGCGTATAGGAACGTCAGAAAATAACCATATCGAATTCATATGCTGTATACGACGAGGACACGTGCATATGTTGCGAAAATTTCGTATGACGTATTCGCTTAAGCCCTCATTAATAATCGGCTCACAAAAAAAAAAAATCCAGACTTTGTGAGATTACAAGAACAAACTTGCACTGAGAGTGGAACTCCAGCAATTCTACTTTAAATATATTATTTTCAGTCAATCCAACGCCAAATATAAAAAAACGATACAGTTCAAAGATGGAAAAAAAGTTCAAGCCACATGTTTATTCGAGTTAAAAATGGTATATTTATCACAATTACCGACCATTTTCTTGTCTGTCGTAGATACACATTCTCACTTGTCGGAAGAATCTGATATAGCCGCCCCTTCCCCTCCCGCCCCCAACCCTGCACAGCAAAAAAGCTAAGTTAGTGTTTTACCTTACACTCTCAAACTTGGCGCCCTCCACGATCAATCAAAGCAATGTACAGCGCAACCTCTAGGACTCCTGGCCGTTAAAAGACGGAAACGTCACCAATATTTGAAACCCGCGCTCCGTGTGCATTGGTGTGTACGAACGGTGGAAGAAAGTGAGGGAAAGGTGGTGATGGGAGCGCGTGGGGACGCCAGAGCCCTAGCTTTGCTTGGATGGATTGGTGGAGCAAAGGCTAGCTCACTACCCGCTGTCTTCCCCAGTCAGGGCGAACGAGATCGTTGTCCACTCCCCGCGCATTGTCTAGCGTTCGAACGCCGGGCGCCGGTGTTCGAGCACATTGGAACAGTGTACAGAGACAAAGGCAGCTAGCCTTCGCGTCTACCCACTAATCATTTCAATCAGAGGTCGGCGCACTGACATCTCCTCCTCTCCCTTGGCTTCTTGCCGTATACGCGGGAAAACGACCGGCTGTGTGACACAGCGTTCTTCTTATCGTGCAATTAGTTTGCAGTTACTTTTTTAAGTTATGAGATTTGTATAATATATAGCTTGTTAACTAAACGTAGGAGACCCGAACAAAAAAAAAGTGTGATTTCACTTATGTGATTTGAATGTGGGTTGGAGTTAAAAGAAGCATTGCTGCGTTGCGTTTTCGCCGATATTTTCGAAATTTGATGGCACTGTAGCCTGAATAGTTTCTCGCTGCAGAGTTACAGAACTGCGTCCGCTAACTTTTCCCAAGGAACACTGCACAAACATTTATTTTTAACCTCACTGTCAATAGAGATTTGGGGGAAGAGGGGAGGGGGGGGGCTATAGCTCTCGAGACTTCTAAGTGCTATCGATGGTATGAAATTCACGCTGGAGGTGGCCGAACTGAAGGACCACCATATAACCGTTCTAACCTTGTCAGACTAGCTGAATTCGCACGCTCGCTTAGAAAGGGCCGCAGACCGTAGTACAGTTCGGCCCTGTTACCGCGTGGCACTCGAAATTCTCTCTTCTTGTGAGAGTTCTCGTTCTAGCAAAATGTTCGTAGAATCATTGTTTAGTTCCTTCGGTGGCGCTACACGCCACTTCTAAAATGGAAGTATAAGAGTGAGCCTTTCAAGTGCAGATTTGGAGTCCAAAATATTCCGCTTACCCCTAAGCTGACAGTGCGATAGAAGCCACGCGCTCTTTGGCCAGTCATACGTCTATATTTTTCATCACGTGATTACGATCGCGCCTTTACCCACGAGCGGTGAGCAAGGTCACGTGATGGAAGGGAGGTCACTGATTGGTATACGGTGGGAATATAGCTCCCATACCGCGCCGTCAGCTTAGGGGAAAAGAGCGGAGACCGGACGGCGTACGACTTCTCGACCAGAGGAAGTTCCAGTCGTTCAAGACTGCTAATGAGGACCGAGTTGGAAGTTGTCCTCCCCTCCCTTTTGGCCCTCGGACGCGGTTTGGAGCCTGGACCAGCGCGCACCGCCTTCTCTTTTGGAGAGGGTCTCCTTGCCCATCGTCGGACGTCACGGGCCACGTGGCGGGGCGGTCACGCGACGCCGCTGGCCGTGTGACGGTTGCGTGACTGATGGGCCACCCATTGCTGGCCCCTCGAGCAGGGAGGGAGCCCCGCACCAGTGCGACGCCCCCGACTTTCTTGCGTCCGCAATCTTCGTGCGAGCTCGGAGCTGTGAGCGTGCAACAGACCCTTTTTGAAAAGTGCGCGCCCCGATGCGCCAGTTATAAGAGTCTCGCGTTGTTTGGGCGCGCACTCTGAGCACGTATTGAACACGAGGACTGTGTCAGCGTTGCTCGTAAACTCGACTTAGCTCGGATCGAAAACAAGTGCTGCGTCAGAGTTCGGTGTTGAATCGGATCAAATCACACGCTCCGTGCCCGTGAAATGGCGACCGCCATAATGTTGCTTGATGAGGGTTTAAAAATGGTCTAGTGGTACCGCGATGTAGGCAAGCGATATACTGGCGACGAGAAATGCCTCAGGGACACCTTAACTAGCCTCGCTGCAGAAAAGAGGTGTGCATTTGTTTAGACAGCTTAAAGGTAATCAGACCGATCCGGAGAGCAAGTCGTCTTCTCCTTGCGCAGGAGTTGCGGTGATGTGAGAGCGACGCCGAGCTCTGATTGGCTTTGATTGACGGATAGTGGGTAGACCTCAAAGCAAGCGGCCTTGAGGTCTAGCCACTATTCCTCAATCTGAACCAATTAGGGCTCGGCGTTCTGACGTCGCCCAAACCTCTACAAAGGAAGCGGACGAACTTGCGCTCCGCATAGGCGCCTGGTGTGTAAGTAAGCTGTAACAACCGCTAGCCTGGGGTCTTTAGCACGCGTCGCGCAGTAGTGATAGACGACCGCACGCCGGTACGGTACTCATCCAGATCGAATCGGGCAGGGTTAGGGATTGAACCCAGGATTCAGGGTGTCCTGTAGCGCGAGTGTTCGAAAAGCTACGGGAGGAGGTGGAAAAACTTTTATTTACGGAATATGAAGAATTCCTTAGGGTACAGTCCTCGTTGTGGCCGCGGTGGCGGTCACCTCCTGAGCCCTTCCCACCAAGGCGCGTTGCACTTCAGGGTCAGAGCTTCGGAGCGAGGTCCCCCACTCATCGTAAGATGGGATTGGGGGAAAAAGGTCTTGTGGACAAGCCCAGATTATTCGGGGCTTTGTCTTCACATGGGGGGCATTCCGATGTGAGGTTCATTGAGGGGAAGATGTGGGTGAGGGTAGCGGGGTTGGGAGAAGTGCCCACCTGGAGTTGGCGCCAGCTATGGGCCTGCTCCAGGGTAAGGGAATTGTCGGCTGGCGGATATACCTGACGGAAGATGAGGTAATGTGGGGTAATTTCATGGAAGCTGGATGGACGGTCCCTGGTGGATCTGGCCCCGTGTTAGGTATAGAGGCTAGGCCGTGCCCAGATGAAAAGCTACGGGAAAGCCGCCTTCCATAACAATCGGAGCGATGCGTCGTCTGCTTGCCTTTCTGGTGAGAGCAGAATATTGGTCTCAGTATTTCTTCAGAGTTGACAAAACATCCTTTTGTTATACAAATTTAACAAAACAAAAGTTTGTGAGTGTAATTTGAGGTCGGGAGTTGTACTTTCGTCGGAAAATACCAGAAACAAATAATTAAAGTAAAGTACAAGTACATACTTTGTGGGAGCCGAGGGTGAAAGACGAGGCAGAGGGCACGTGACAGGCGGTCGGCGGAGAGGTCATGAGCTGGGGCGAGAGAGTGCGAGCTGAGCGAGGCTGAAGCTGGGCAGGAACGTCGGAGCCGGGCTGCCTGGCCTGGCCCATGGCGAACCCCGGAGCGGTCCACCAGCGAGGTCTGGAGCAAGACCGTTGGAAACGGCGAGCCCTGGACAGATGACCTGGGCTATGACGATCCCGGGGTGGTTCCGCAGCGAGACTCGGGCATTGATAGCCCGGGACAGCCAGCCTACGCAGCGCTGGCGTGGGAAGGGCGATCCGTAGGCCAGGACACGGACTCCGACTGTGAGTTCTGATCGACGGGCGACAACAACGGTTGGCGTGCCTGGACTGCCGGTTCTCGACGACGGGCAACCGAGAGGTACAGTAAACCCATTCGCTGTCTTCTCGTTGTTATGTCACTCCCTGGGTGACGGGCGGAGCGCATACCGATCGGGCGGCGATTATTAGTAGAGCGAACAATAAAAGGAACTCCACATTAAAAGTGCGCATCCAACGTGGGGCCCGTTCGGTATGCCTCTGCTTCTAGTCGTCCCCAGGGTGTCCCCCGGATTCCTTGAGCGGGTTGTTCAGTAATGCTTACGATGCCCGTTGAGACAAAGTATGTTGGAATTCTGGCGACTTGTTTCACAGCAGAGCTCAACAGGTGTCTCCTCGAATCGAGTACTTAAAGGGCTCGAAGGACGAGGTTGCGGACGCGCTTTCTCAGGTACCCCATGGCAGGAGACGAGGAGAGCGGTTAAGATGTAAGAAAGTCGTCTTCGGAGGCAGAGGAGAGCCACGGCATGTTCGCTGGAAGGCAGGATAGCGACTGGCAGGAGGGAAAACAGCCAGGACTCATTGCATATTTAGGATTTAGGCTTGGGGTGATGTGGTAGGCAAGTAAGCGCTTGTCGAGGCCCGGGGTGCAGATGGTTTTTTGTCAGTGGGTGTCGGAAAGACTGCGGGAATAGCAGTTGACACCGGGAACACTGGCGGACGAGATTGTCAGCGGGTGTCGGGTAAACTGGCGGAAATTTCGGTTGACACCGGGAACGCTGGCAGGTGGGTAAATGAGCACTATCATTTGTAACCGCTGGGCCAAGACGGCTAGTTGCTTCGCGTCACTCCAACAACCGACGAAGGGCAGAGGGACGACTCTCCCTTGAGGGGGGTCGTTCCAAGAAAGGTACGAAATATGTTTTAAATGATTCTTTCTCGACTTCACTCTGGCCGGTCGTGGCAGTGACAGCAAGACTTTTAATAATTTATGTCGCGTCACGACCTTGCCGGGGATGAGGCGGACGACATTTAGGTGGCTTGCAGCTCTCCAGCTTTCCTTGAGGCGTGAACGGTTTAAGCGGACTTGCTCGCTGAGCTGCCGCACCCTCCGAGGACCGATCAGTCCCTAGAGCTCGTATGCACGTAGACGGAACGGGACACTTACACTTACATCGAGTAGCACATGGTATATGTAGCCGTTGTGGAACGCGGGTATGGTATATGGCCACCCCGCCACAGGCTTTGATCCCTTCACTTGCGCAAAAGATGGACTAGGTTTACACCATCGTTACCTTTTCTGAAGGAAACTTGCGCTTTGAGCAACGCAGCTAGTGGTTTTGCCGCGTCGCTTGCTCCAAGGTGAGAAGGGCACCTAAGGTACAAAGACGCGAGCGTCGTGTCTTACTTTACTCTTACTCGGCGAGATTCAAACGAGGAGGCTTGCCTGGTTCACATCGCTGACTTGAAAGGATGCTACCGTTGTCGCGATGGGAAAGACGTATAACATGAGGTTGCGGTAGGACACAAGAAATCCCCTGTTCTTGGCGACCCAAGAGCGAGCTCTGGAATGCGGACTTGCTGAGTTAGCCGCCTGTTACACAAACCCGTCGGCAAGATATTCGGCGGTCGAGGCTATGGCCACTGCCACAATCTGCGGCAGAAAAGTTGTTCGTTGTGCGTTGTTTTAACACTTTGTTCTGCGCAGAATGGCTTCTTGGAAAGACGGCCATAGACGGCGTAACCCAGGAAGCCCACCGGGAGGGAAGACGGGCCCATTCGTTTTCCCAAGTGCTCAGGGTGGCTGACAGTTGTTCGGCATGACGAACGGTTCAGGCGGGCAGTTCTAAGCCCGCTGCGACCTCAAGCGGAACAGGGCAGGTCCGTCCGCGTCGGCCGGACCAGCTGAGAGCAGGACCCCTGCTGCATTGCGGTGAGTGGGACAGCGAGCGACGGACTGGTCGGCATTGTCCGCCGGCTTCGCTAGCCACCACCACCTACGCCGCTTTCGGACGCTGCAACGTAGCCACTCCGGCAACAGCAACAGCGGCCGCCCATGAAGCCCAGCGGCTCCCTGAGGCCCATGAAGTCCCCCGAAATCCGGGCCTTGAGGGGGGGGGGAGGTGTGGGAGCCGAGGGTGAAAGACGTGGCAGAGGGCACGTGACAGGCGGTCGGCGCAGAAGTCGCGAGCTGGCGCGAGAGAGATAACGAGCTGAGCGAGGCTGAAGCTGGGCAGGAACATCGGAGCCGGGCTGCCTGGCCTGGCGCATGGTGAACCCCGGAGCGGTCCACCAGTGAGGTCTGGAGCAAGACCGGTGGAAACGGCGAGCCCTGGCCATATTACCTGGGCTATGACGATCCCGGTGTGGTTCCGCAGCGAGACTCGGGCATTGATAGCCCGGTATAGCCAGCCTACGCAGCGCTGGCGTGGGAAGGGCGATCCGTAGGCCTGGACACGGGCTCCGACTGTGAGCTCTGATCGACGGGCGACAACAAGGGTCGGCGTGCCTGGACTGCCGGTTCTCGACGACGGGCAACCGAGAGGTGCAGTAAACCCATTCGCTGTCTTCTCGTTGTTATGTCACTCCCTGGGTGACGGGCGGAGCGCATACCGATCGGGCGGCGATTATTAGTAAAGGGACCTCCATAAAGAACCCCACAACTTAGAAAATGTACTTCAAGTAAACTACAAATTTTCTAAACCTATTTAAAGTAGTACTTTAAGTACAGTGTACTTAAAATACTTCCTAACACTGCCGACGCCAACACAAGGACGTTTAAATACTGCAGGACACGGCATGAAAAAAGTGAGAGCCAATCGCGCTGACGGCACCGACGCGCTCGCGCTCATCAAGCTCCCATGGTCTGCTCGCCACTCATTCGTACATGCTCCATGCTTGCGGTCTGCCTCGTCAGCCCGCTGTTGCAGCTGGTTTTTGATACGATCGGCGCTCCAAAAGAAGTTTCGATACGAAAGTGCCTTTTTATCACCGCGGAGGGAAAAAACACCTACTGGAAGCAGGAACTGCTTGCTCAACCCGTGGTACTGTTCTCAGCGTTCGTTCGTGGGACAATACCTCGGCAAAACTCACCCATGAGTGCCCTTACTCTCTCACTCACCCTCATCGATCTGGCGTGAGGTGAGGATGAGTGAGATTAAAATCCTCGAAAACTCGTCAGTTTGAAGTTGAGCGAGGGGCGTGAGTTCGGTGAGTGAGGGCATTCGGTCAGGACCTTGATTTCGTGAGTTTGTGAGGTCGGTGGGTTCGTGAATTCGGTGAGGGGCGTGAGTTGGTGAGTTCGGTGACTTTAAGTGTTTGGTGGGGGGCGTGAGTTTGCGATGTCGGTGAGTTCAGTGAGGGACGTGAGTTCATGAGTTAGTCAAGGCATATGGTCTCTGAGGGGCCATGGCTTAATTCGATGAGGGTTTGCGGGTGACGTCGACGAAGGGCGGGCTGTGTGACTTCTCTGTACATTTCCGGGGAAGTTGAGTCGACCCTCGCTTCGCAATGGCGCTGTTAGCTCGCACAGCTGGTTCTGTACGAGTGAGGGGAAGCTCGCTTTAAGGCGGCTTGGCGTGGTATTTTGCCGCTAGTCGCTGCTTCATGACGGGGTGAAAGAGAGGTGGCAGGGCTCACCTGCTCGCCACGGTTGCTATCATGTAGACTGCGAGGCACCGATATACGCGCGGCGTTTTGTTGTTTCGTGAAGGAGGAAAACGGGCGCTACGTCGGTATGTCTGAAGGCAGACGTTGCTATTTAGAGTGCGCTCGTCTTATGCACGGTCCCTAATCATGAAGCCAATGTTAAAATAAAATCCGAAGTGCAACCGTCGCGATTCGCCTGTATACTTTTTTGTTCAAGTTGTAGTCTGGATTTCTGTAAGAAATTACGCATGAGACGCCTTCGTGCTCGAGTACACCCGAAACGCCGGACATCTTTGCAATTGGGTTTAAAGGCTGCTGCATTTATTTGGTAGCATATAAAAGTTAATTTGATTGTGGATTCTGATAGAACAAGTGCAGACGATAGGTGTCTAGATTAAATTCAAGAAGATATGAAACGATATTTTTACTTTCATATAATATGGGTGATAACAAATCGATGTTCCTAATCTTCTATCCGATACTCAGCTAGTCGCTAAAGAGGGGTCATTGAGCATATTCGGAATGCTGGCTGCACCCGAAAACGTCTCGCGTGCCGGAGAAAGGGTTCTCTTCCTAGCTCCAATAGTATTTATATATTAGTTATGATTCCTATATATTTTTATTTATCCACCAGTACAGATCGCGCCGGTACACGCCCCGGTCGTTTAGAAGGAGCGCTATTTGTCTTTGGCAACATTATATTCATACGAGTAAAGACCAGGAGGAAGGTGGTAAAAATAAAGCTAAAGTAATAATAAAATATTTTATATGCGTGCATGTGCGTGCGTGCACGGAAGCAATTCTCCCGCCCTAAGAGATTAAGTGCCCCAATTTTTCGTACCTCGCAAAACAAATCTCGAATAATTGTAGACCGTTTTATTAAGTTGCATGACCGCGCACTTCCCCCTCCTCAAACATCGCGTGGATGTCCAAATTAGGCTATCAAAAGTTACAAGTGAAGTAATTTAAATATCCAGGATAAAAGAACTTACCCAGAGAAGAGGGGCGCTCCCGAGCACAATGAGCTTGAACGCGAAGTCACAATAGACATATGATTGAGGTACACTAAAAAAAGGACGTGAACTGGAAGGAATACACGACGTTTCGGGCGGACGCCTTTCTTCAAGTTATAGACACGGAAAAAGACGAGGAACAAGTAAGGGTCGTACACGTCACAAAAATGCTGCTAGGTACATTGGTCGAGAGGTAGGTGAAGGCGAAACCATTAGATGGACGGAGAACATCATCTTCGCTTGTCATCTATCGAAGTAAATAAAAAAAATAAAAAAAATGAAAACAAAATCTGTGACGCGCGAGCGACGTGGGAAATCGAACTTGCCTTATGGCGTCCTCCGCGAGAACACGATACTCAGAAGGGTCATAGCGGGTCTCCGACGCCACAACCACGACCACAACGGTTATGAAAGACGGATGTGCGGCCCGCAATCGGTTTGGAGAAGCAGGTTGTCCGAAAACCGGTACGAACACGAGAGCTACTCTCCCCCCTCCCCCCCTCCCAAACAAAAAGCAAGAAAACGGGCCCTTTCATACATCTGGTAATTTCTCTCATCCCCCATCCCTCACGGCCGACCCCCCCCCTGATCAAAAACGCCTTGGGATCGTATATAAGTATCCCTATTATCCAACAGGATACAGGTTAAAAGAAGCCGAAATGACGAGACTGACGTAATTGAAAAAATATAATGGCGAGACGAAAGAATGCACGAAAGCCAACGAGAATGCCCCTAATGATAACAGAAGAGATATTACTCGAAATCGACTACGTCATAGCAAAAACCATAACTTTTGCTCGGGGGTGACCATCCGCGGCTACGCTGTCAAAGTTCGAGCGATCTTGATCTCGCGCACCGCAAGTTGCCGACCGTACGGTATTGCAGGCGCGCCCATCACTACCCCAAACAACCATGAAAAAACACCGCTGCCAAAAAAATGTATATTTCGCCGCAAGCATTTATGCGAAAAGGTGTCTAGAAGAAGAAACTCAGTACGCGAAAGAAAGTTTAGTGTTGAGGCCACGGGGAATTCTGAATTCTGCCGTGGCCTCATCACTAAACTTTCTTTCGCGCACTAGTTTTTTTCTTCTGGAGATCTTTTGCATAAATGCTCATGACTAAAAAAACTATTTTTCTTTTTCTTGGCTGCGGTTTTTTGTGGTTGTCCAGGAGTAGCGATGGGCGCGCTTGCACTTCCGTGTGGTCGGCACTTGCAATGCGCGAGGCAAAGTTGTGGCTTTCCTATGACGTAGTCGATTTCGAGTAATATCTTTTCTGCCATTTTGTACTTAGCCCGATACTGAGGCAGGAAAAAAGGAAAGTTTCTAAGTAGAAGAAAAATGAACAGTCGACTGTTCATTTTTCTTCTACTGAAACTTTCCTCTTTCCTGCCTCAGTCTCGGGCTAAGAACAAAATGGTTAACATCCACCAGCTCGCCTGCGCACTCACTGCATTATCTTTTCTGCCCTCGCCTTTCTGTTATCAGAATGGAGAGGTCCCTGTTTCGATACCATAGGACCAGGCAGATTTTTTCGGTCGCGCACCAGTCACCTAGCTGTGCGTGGAGATTTGTCTTTGTCCTTTGTCCTCCTTGTTCCCCTTGTACGGAGATTATTATCGTCATTCTTGTCCAGTTCGCTTGCACCTTTGAATTAACTGCATTATCATCATAACCTTAAAATGCAGGCCGTTCCCCCTTGTTGCTGATAGACTGTTGGCAGCTGATAAAACCAGTTTGGTCTACTTACATCCAACTCCTAGTTAGCTCAGTTAATAAAGAAAAAAAAATATTGGTTAGTTCAGTTGGTCGAACGCTGCACTGGAAGTGGAGAGGTCGCTGGTTCGATACCAGGAGCAGGCGGATTTTTTCGGTCGCGCACCAGTCACCTAGCTGTGTTTGGAGTTTTGTGTTTTCCCTTTGTCCCCCTTGTTCTCCTTCTCGAGGGATTATCATCGTCATAGAATGGGGACGTGTGCCGTCTTGTAGCCATGAAAGTGTCGCGATGTGCAAGCACGCCGGTGAGGGCGCTTTGGGGCAGAGCGCGGCCATCCGTCGGCTGACAGAGGCCTGGCGGTCGCAGCAGAGGTGCTTTATTCGGCGTGAAACTGGTCGTATTCTTCCCTTGTTTCTTTGTCTGCTGAGGTGTGTTAAAAAAATAGGCTCCCTCCTATCTCATACACATGGGAAAAAGTGTGACCTGCGCGAGCAGCAGAAGCTTATATTCAAAGTGCAAATGCCTTTTGGAATCTGCCAGTTACTTATGCAGTCTCGCTTCTTTAACTGTTTTTCGTTTTGCTGGTATCGAAGAATAAGTGTCTGTTTCACCTTACGTACCAGCAGTAAGAAAGCGAAGTTTGAGTAGAGTATGATATGCAATGTTTTCCTCTCCACTTGTCCCTTGTCTCTCCGGCAGAGGTGGAATCCGCACAATATTGTATCGCTTCACACACAATGCGAAACAAGCAGAAATAGTTACACCAACAAACACCAAGCCACCCTCGCTAAACACTGCCTGACCGGCTTTCAGGCCCCGCTGTGACTGACAGCGCCACCCCAGAGCCTCTGCGGCAGAAGTGGGCAACACGACATACAGCCCCTATGGAGAGGCCTACACAGTCGGCACACGTCCCAGTTCTATAGTACACCCTTCCGTTGTTTACCCAGATGGCTGGCCTGCCACAACTAAAGCCACTAAGTAAGCTACGCTTGAGAGTAACGACATTTACCCATCTTGGGGCTTGAAATCACGGTTGCCAGTTATCTGAAGCTTTGTCTGAAACCACAGAAAACGCTTTTCCGTCCTACACAATTGTTTAAGGAGTTTGCGACAGAGCAAAGCAATATTACATGAGCTTCGTAACACCGAATATAATGTTGAGGAAGTCGCACTTTTCAATCATGGCGATCTGCAGTTGCGTCTGCTCTGCACTAAGCACCTAGATGGAGGCGCCCACAACAAAGCCTGGGTATAGAATTGCCGATACTCTAAGCGTAGCTCATTTAGTGGCTCTAGCCTCAACCAGCCGGTATTTCAAGTTTTAAGTCGCTATAGATGGCGCCGTCAGTGCCTCAATTCTCGAAATGGCGGCGCCTTTAGAAAAAGAAAAAAGGAAGGTCTGCATACATTGAACAGAGTTCCGCACTACCCAAAATACTGCTATATTCAGAAATGTATGAGCTTGGAAGAGTCGGTGGTATATTGTAGAGAATTAAAAACACTAAAAACACGAAGGATTAGTAGAAGGACGTACACCACAAAGCGCTACTTTCAACTGGTTCAATTTTGAAAAATACACACGCACCGCGATAACAATAAGACGCATCATCCAATCTTCACCACCCAATCAATTATCACTCTCGTTTTTAAACCCTGAACAATCGCCAATATAACAACTCGGAATCAAACACGTTTATCCAGGTGGCACTGACAAGGTTCTTTCGTCAGGCTCAAATATAAACAAACGATATAAAAGTGTATAGAAAAGAAGCAATACGCGATTGGCTGGTATCTTGGATGATGTCTCTTGTTGTCATCGCGGTACGTACGTATTTTCCGAAATTAAATCGGTTGAAAGTAGCGCTCCGTGGTGTACGTCCTTGTTCTACTAGTCTTTCGTGTTTTTATATTGCTATATGGCAACGGCGGCCTTTTTAATTGATGTTTTATTCACTTCCGCGTAGATTTTTAAACCTATTTTTGTGTTTACGTATAAGTGCTCTGTGTTTACTTTATTTATTTGGTCGGCAAGATCGACGGCCAAGACCGGAACCCGTCTTTCCATCTGCGGCGTACGTATCCGTTCGTCGAAGTTATAAGGATTATACAACACCCCCGGGAGAACAGGCATTCGTTTTATTATTATTATTAGCTTTGCGCTGCGAGTGTCAAGTGTAATTTCGTTTCCAGGAAGTGGAACGAGATGAAAACAAAAAGCGACACAAAAAGAATGGAACAGGAGGGGACAAAGCAAAGCGGGCGAGAGGATAGAGGAAAGAACGCGCGAGAAAAATAAAATACAAACGATAAAACGGAAGCACGTTTCACTTCCGCACTGGAGGAAGCACGAAACGTGTTTCGTAGATGCGGCAAGCGATAAAACAAACAGCAGCAGCAGCAAGATGAAACGAAGGAGAGCATTTAAAACGGCGAGGCATCGTGGTGTCGCCGTGGCAATCCAGCAATCCGAGGGCCCCGCAGCGGAAGCGACGCTGGGTGCCCCCCGGACTGCGTGAAACAAGCTCGCTGACACGCCGGCAGATATGGCGGAATGACTTCGGTGGCGTCATCTATCGGTACATAGGAGAAACGCAAGGCGCTGCGCCCCTGCGTATCTACAACGCCGTCCGGTACGCGCGCAAGGCGCTTTGACGTCACGCTGCTGCGGTGGCGCTGCTGTCAGCACTGCGCATGCGTAGACGCCTCCACTCGCGCGGAACTGGTTTCAGCGCACCCGCAGTGCGCACACTCGGTGTCGTTCAGTGTTACGGAGTTGCCACTCAGGAGTTGGAATGATTCCGGAATCATTCGGCAGTTTCGCGACCCCGGAATGGAATAGGAATGGAATGGCGGCAACATTGAGGGGAATGGAATGGGAAAGGATTTAGATGCCTTTTGCCCGGAATGGTGTGGGAATGGAATGGGCCCGTTTCCTTTTTTTCTTTTTTTTTTTTAGGGTTTGTTGTCAGCTAAACCGAGCCAGTCAGCGAGTTAGTTGCTCAGAAATAAAATGAGCGGGAAATTGCTAGCCCGCGTGGAGCCCTAACAGACTTATACGCAAATAAATGCAATACAAAAAACAAGCGTCAAGGCAAAGAGCAGAGGGGGTGGCGGTGGCGCCTTTCACGGACGCGCAGGCGACAGGCTTCACTGGCGTTACACGAGAGCGAAACAAGAAACCAAGCGCCAAGCAAAAGAAACGAAGGGAGCGGCAAAGAAAGAAACCGCCATGAACAACTCCTAATCGTCCTTCTAGTCTTTATTTATTTTTTTCGACGGCATGGAGACTGAGATTTGGGATCGGGGCGACTCACAACTCGCACAGCTCTGACAACTCGTTGACTCGCGCGCCACCGAAAGATGATCA